>LT934117.1:736197493-736259933 GCA_900231445.1 Triticum turgidum subsp. durum | reverse complement strand
GATGTTATAATAATTTAAGTCGCTGCGTTGCAGGGCATGATGCCAGATGGACAGGAAATAGCAGTAAAACGATTATCGGAAGGATCAAAACAAGGCCTTCGTGAGCTAAAAAATGAGCTATTATTAGTTGCCAAGCTTCAGCACCGGAATCTGGTGAAGTTAATAGGCGCATGCCTCAATGGAGAGGACAAGCTACTTGTGTATGAATATATTCCAAAGAAAAGTCTTGATGCCTTTATTTTCGGTACATGAGTTTCTACTTAATTTCTTATGCCAAGCAAACTTTGGATTGACAAATACTAGTACTTTGAATTGTTCTTTAAATAATGAAAATGGTTGATAAAAAATAAAATCAAGCTTTTCGTGAAGCTACTATAAATTAGATTTAATATATACATTCAATGGTGGTGATAAGATAATACAAACATCAGTTCATGTCAATTAAACAATGGAGCCGACGGAACTGGGATGGAGCGGCTAGGGCCTGGCGACTGGGATGGCGACGGGCGAGAGCCACCGCCGACGCCTGAGTCTCCGCCGCCCTTCGCGCCAGCTCAGGAGTCGGGCCTGGCTGATGCCGGAGGAGGATCATCTCCGCCGCTGATCTGCCAGGCGATTCCAGCCAGGGACATGGCGCTTCCGCCGCCGCCGCCGCTGCGGCTGTTACCGGGATCTCCAAGCCCTTCGGATGGGATCCGGCAACCGCCCGCGGTGGATTCAAATCCGCGAGTTGATCCATCCCCTTCCCCGGTTTCTTCTTCGACGGAGGACGAGGATCTGGATCGGGGATTCAAATATCCTACTAAATGGAAGGCTCGTTTTCGGGATAAGCATGCGATGGGGCGATGGATCAGTGGCATGATCTACTCACACCCGTCTCGTTGGACGACGATTTGTGATGATGAAGGAGATATTTTGGCTGGAAGGCATCTATCCGCGGAAGAAGATCTTCATATTGGTATGTGTTTCGTTATTGATTTGTTTCACATCGAGGTTATTGAGTGGGTGCAGGTACCCCCGGAGGTTGAAGAACAAATTGTCACTGTTGATCTCACGGAGGACTCCGATGGATCAAAGCCGACGCAAAGGGCAACGCGGGCGACACGGGAGACGCCCGTGGCGGCCACTATGGGGCTGCCGCCGGCGACCATCTCCGGTGTGGGGTGCGCCGGTAGTAGGTTTTGGGCTCTCGCGGAGTCTGAACCAGAGGACGAAGATGACGGGGACAGCGCCGGAGGTTCACCGGTAGCCTACTCGCCGACGCCGTCGTCGGTGATATGCGAGGCTTTCGACCTTGGCTACTCGGAAGACGATGTGGCTGCCATAGTCGATGGCAGTGTGCCAGTTGATGATCCAGCACGGCAAGGTTTGGGACCAGAGGATAAGATCGAGATCGTGCGTCGGATGGTTCATAGGCGAACGGCGGCAGCGGCGATCCGGCCATGGAAGGGGACGATCCCAAAGGTAAGTCTCCCTAAACCAACCTTGTCCGATTTCATTACTGAGGGGTCGTGGATAGTGGTGAAGAGGAAGAAGTCTCGGCGATCATTGGCGGCGCAGGCGCCGGCGCCGGCGATCGACAAAACCAGCGACATCCGTGCCGATCGGATCTCGCGTTTGAATTTTTTGCTTAACGCTGATGGGCTTCAACCGGAAGAAGGTTCGGACGGCCCATCCGCTGTTGCATCTTTGGGCCAAAGGTTTTTTACTAAGGTTGGGCCGGGACTAGTTGGGTTACAGACCCAGGCAAAACCGGCCGACCTCGACGTACAGGAGATCACGTCGGATCGACTACCATCTCATGCACGATCATCGTCCATCTACCGATACGCATACACTAGGGTTCGCCGCTGCGGGCACGTTGGATTTCCGCCGGCTGTGGTGCGTCGGCTCAAGCGAGCTCCTGCGGTTGTTACCGACGTCATGCCGCCCAAGGCCCCGCCGCCGGCCAAGGGACCGCCTCCAACGAAGCCGCCTGCGAGGGCTGCGCCGGGGGGTCCGGCTGCGACTGTGCCTGCCTCGGCTGCGGCTTCGACACCGGCGCCGGCTGCGCCGGCTGTTGCCAGGGCTGCGGCGCAGCCACAGCATGGGGCCACACAGCCGCCGCCGCAACGACCTTGGCCTTGGCAAATGGCTGCCGGCCGGGGAGGGGCTGCCAATGGTGTAGCCGGCCGGGGAGGTGCTGCCAATGGTGCAGCCGGCCGTGGATCGGGTGTGCTTGCGGGGGACAGCCGCAATCCTCCCCGTGGTCAGTGGGGAGATGATGGATACGACGCCTACGGTCAGGGTCTTCACCGAGGTTCGTCGTCCACCGGTGGTGGGCGAGGCTACGACTGGACGGATCATGGTAATGCTGGCCGGGGCTTTCAAGGACCACCGGGGAACTTTGTTGAGGGTGCGGTTGGCCCGAGCCGTTTCCGTGGCCGCTTCCGTGGTGGGCGCGGTGGATATAGGCGCCCTCCACGTAACTTGCCCGGTGCCGCAGCCGCGGAAACTTCTGAGATGGCCACTGATGAGGCGGGTCTAACCCAGGCAGTGGTGGAGACGGTTAAGGCTCTCGCTGATGTGTCTGTACCGATGATAGCTCAATCGGATGATGCGGAGTCTGATAAAGGTTCGGAGAAGGCCGGAGGTGACAAGTTGTCCAAGTGGGCGGCTAAGAAGAAAAAATTAGTCTGTTTCCGGTGCGGGGAGACGGGTCACTTCATGGTTGACTGCTCTGCTGAGTTATGTGATATTTGTCGGAAACCTAAGCATGTTGCGGCTGAGTGTCCGCTTCTTCTCGGACCCAAACCGACACTTAATATCTACGGGCTCTGTTGCTCTGAGTTGATGTTCTTTGAGTCACCAAGTGTGGCTTCGGTGGCTCCTGTCGTTGAAACCTCATTCCCGGGGGTGGTTAAGGTGGTCACCGGACCGCTCACTGAAGCCCAGATAATTCAGCAGTTGCGGGAATTGGCTCCGGGGAATTTCAAATGGTCCTTGTTGAAACTTTCTGATTAGTCTTACAAAGTGGAATTCCCTTCTAAAGAGGATCAGAAGAGGATTCTCAAGTTTGGCTTGAGTCGAGTTACTGGAACTAGTTTTGTGTTGCAGTTTGATGAGTGGAAAAAGAAGGAACCGCAGGGCACACCACTGACTCAGATCTGGGTTCGATTTTCGGGGGCACCTTCCGAGCCCTTGGATGATTTCTTTGTCACGTGGAGCTTGGGGTCATTGCTCGGTAAGACGGAGCAGGTGGATATGCCTTTCACTCGTGCTCACGGTGTAGCTCGTTTGTTGATTAGCGTGGCTAACATTCAGTTCTTGCCGGATGTGGTCAGATGGTGTTATGAGGGTATTGCTTACATGTTAAATGTCGAGTATGAGGACCCGGACTTGTTTCAGGATTTTGAGGAGCTGCTACCTATGGATACCTCTGAGGGGGGAGGTGCTTCTGGGAACCGTGGAGATGACGCACCCGGTGATGGTGACAGGGGTTCCAGGCCTGTGGATTCGTCTAAGCCAGCAGAGTCTGCTCAGGGGAAAACACCGGTTTCGGCACCGTCCAACATGCTTCAGCTTGGCTCCGTAGGGGCTTTCTCTGCGCCTCCTCGTTTTTGGAGTGATCGCGTGGAGTTGGCTGATCCGTCTGAGCATGTGCCACTGGTGATTTCGGAGGTCTTGAGGGCTGAGGAAACGGACAGACTTTCTGCTCAGGAGGTTGTTTCTCCTCCTTCATCGCCGGTACCGCGGCTGGACATGACGACTCTTTTGGACGACTCGGCGGAGCTGGCCGGGAGTACGGTCAGGTCCTTCTCTGCTTTGCCGGTGCTCCGATCGTCGGGACTCAGGGCCAGCGCAGTAGTAATGACCACTCCGGAGGCTCGGCGGGCCTCGGATGGGTCTAGCGGGCAGGAGGCCCGCGCACCGTGCTCTCCTTCCTTGCCGGCATCAGAGGCGGCTACTGATCTTCTGGGAGGGTCGGCTGTTGGTCAAAGACCGGTGTCTTCACAGGCCAGTCCGGCCTCCCTGGCTAGGGAGGCATCCTCACCTCTTCACGCCGCCGTTAGTGCGCCAGGGCAGGGGGTTGTCGGCTCACCGGCCCCCACTGTGTTAGGTGGGCTGGGTGGAGCCACTGCAGCTACTGCCTCCTCCTCGGTGCGCGGCGTGTGGGCTGCCCCAGAGCCAGCTGCTGGTGGGTCGCCTGTTGACGGGCTGCTGGCGGCGCCGCCGACTTCTTCTCCTGCGCTGGTGACGGCGACCCGGGGCGTCGCTGTGGGGGGAGGGGCAGGAGGTCTCTCCCCTTGCAGGGCTTCCTCCGAGGAGGTCATTGCCTTTGTTGGTATCCTGGACCCTGTCACCCAGGGAAGGCGGATCAGCGGGAGGTTGCAGGAGCAGCCGGACGTCGACGACATTCAACTGCGGTGTGCTTTGAGGGCTGCCAAGTTGCAGGACGTCGAGACCACCACCGGTATGTCTGTTATTAAGTCAAATTCCATTTTGCATTTCACTGATAATGAAATCATCCATAATGCAAATCAACTAGGAATTTCACTTGGTAATAATGATCTTCAAATTGCTAAATCAGTTAACGACATTCTTGATTTGGAAGCTGAGCGTGCGGTAGATATGATTCGTCACATAGCTGCAGTTAAACCAATGAATGATTCGGAGATTGATGCGCTTGGGGTTAGGGTTCTCGATGGTATGTGTGCCGATCTTGACCCTGCATGTCTCGAGGCAGAGGAAGACTCACAGCCTGAGACGTCTCTTCATGTAGATGAGCCTTTTGTGCTAGAAGTTGAGAATGAGGGCCATGTTCAGGTTGATGGTCAAGTGAAGCCTAAGCGGACATGGAAAAGAAAGGTTTATCCAGTTTCCGCAGTGCGTAGGAGTGCTAGGATCCGTACTGCCAAAAAATTTCATGATGACTTATGAGAGGCATTTTCTGGAATAGCAGAGGTCTTAGAGACTTGGCTAAAAGGAGGTTTCTAGCGGATGCTTCTCTTGAACATCATTTAGATTTTATTGCTTTGTCCGAGACTGGAAGAAGCAATTTCACTAATCAATTTCTTGCCACTTTGTCTGGGGGGGGTAGATTTTGATTGGCATTGCCTCCCACCTCGGGGAAGATCCGGCGGGGTTTTACTTGGTGTTAAGTGTGAAACGTTGGAGGTTCGGAGCGTAGTTATGGGCGAGTTCGCTGTCAAGTTTCGGGTTAGATCTAAGGCAGATGGGTTTGATTGGGCTTTGGTGGCAGTTTACGGAGCTGCACAACCAGAACTCAAACCAGATTTCTTGGCAGATTTGGTGCGCATCTGTGGTAATGAACAGTTACCTCTCTTAGTGGGAGGGGATTTCAACATTATCCGAAGAAAAGAGGACAAGAATAATGCCAATTTTGACGGTCGATGGCCCTTTATGTTCAACACTATCATTGAAAGTTTGGATCTCAGAGAGATCGAGCTCTTGGGTAGGAAATTTACTTGGGCTAATTCGTTACCGGTCCCGACCTTTGAGAAACTTGACCGTGTGCTAGCTAGTGTCGAGTGGGAACAGAAGTTTCCCCTGGTAACGGTGCAGGCCTTGACTCGAGGTGTCTCGGATCATACACCGCTACTAGTCGACTCCGGAGTTCAAAATTTCGTGGGAAACAAGAACATTTTCTCGTTTGAACTTGCCTGGTTTGAAAGAGAAGGGTTCCTCGAGTTGCTAGCTAGAGAGTGGGTTATGGACTCGGGAGGTAGGACGCCTATCGACAGATGGCAATCCAAGATTCGTCATCTCCGTCGATTCCTTCGTGGCTGGGCTAAGCACACGCATGGGATTTATAAGGTGGAGAAGGACAGACTTCTTCTAATCATTCAAAACTTCGAAGCTAAAGCAGAAACCTCTATCTTGGATTCCAATGAGTTGCAGCTTAAAAAGCTTCTCCGTGAGGAGGAATTGAAGTGGGCATTGCGAGCCAAGGTTCGCAAAATCGTAGAAGGCGAGGATAACACTCAATTCTTTCACATGATTGCGAATGGGAAGCATCGTAAAAAAAGAATTTTCCAATTAGAACAAGATGAAGGGACGATAGTTGGTCAGGATAATCTCAAAGATTATATTACCAATTATTATAAACAGTTGTTTGGTCCCCCGGTAGAGACTTTCGTGTCGTTGGATGAGTCTAGGGTTGAGGATGTGCCTCAAGTTGAGACTGCTGAGAATGAGCTCTTGACTGCTCCTTTCTCGGAGAAAGAGGTGTTTGAGGCTATTACTCAAATGGAGAACAACAAGGCTCCAGGGCCGGACGGGTTTCCGGCGGAGTTTTACAAGAAGTGTTGGCATTTTATCAAGGGAGACTTGATGCCCATGTTTCACGAGTTTTTTGAGGGGCAGCTTCAATTGTTCAAGCTAAATTTTGGGACGATAACTCTTCTGCCTAAGAAGACAGAGGCTGTTCGGATTGAGCAGTTTCGACCCATTTGTTTGCTAAATGTGAGTTTCAAAATCTTCACTAAGGTGGGGACAAACAGGCTTACACAAATAGCACACACAGTAGTTCAGCCGTCCCAGACAGCTTTCATGTCGGATAGAAACATCCTGGAAGGGGTTGTTGTCTTGCATGAAACGCTCCATGAAATCCACTCCAAAAAACTTGATGGCGTAGTTTTTAAAGTGGATTTTGAAAAAGCATATGATAAAGTCAAATGGACTTTCCTTCAACAAGCTTTGCGTATGAAAGGTTTTGATTCGGCCTGGAGAAATCAAATTGACTCTTTAATGCAAAAAGGGAGTGTCGGGATTAAGGTGAATGATGACGTGGGTCATTATTTCCAAACACACAAGGGGCTACGGCAAGGAGACCCTATGTCACCGATCCTGTTTAACATAGTGGCTGATATGCTGACTATTTTAATAGGTCGGGCAAAGGATGCAGGACAGGTAGGTGGCCTGGTTCCACATCTAGTAGACGGCGGGATATCCATTTTTCTATCATATTTATGGAGCATGATATAGCGAAAGCAAGGAACATGAAGCTGCTGCTTTGCTTATTTGAACAATTGTCTGGGCTTAAAATCAACTTCCACAAGAGCGAATTGTTTTGCTTTGGAAGAGCAAATGATGACCGGGACTCGTATCAACAATTGTTCGGATGTGAATTGGGTTCTTTACCATTTACGTATTTAGGTATACCCATTCATCATCGTAAGCTAACTAATATTGAGTGGAAATGTATTGAGGATCGTTTTGAAAAGAAACTGAGCTGTTGGAAAGGAAAGCTCATGTCATATGGAGGTCGATTAATTCTAATTAATTCGGTCCTTACTAGTATGCCTATGTTTCTGTTATCCTTTTTCTTGGTTCCGGTCGGAGTTAGGAAAAGGTTAGATTTCTATCGATCTCGATTCTTTTGGCAAATTGATGAGCTTAAAAGGAAGTATAGACTTGCGAAGTGGGATATTATCTGCAGACCTAAGGACCAAGGTGGCCTAGGTATTGAAAATCTGGAAATCAAAAATATATGTCTCCTTAGCAAGTGGCTTTTTAAGTTGTCATCTGCGACGGAGGCCACTTGGGCACAGATTTTACGCAATAAATATCTCTTTGCTAAAACCTTGGCTCAGGTGACTGTGAGACCTTCCGACTCGCCCTTTTGGAAGGGTTTGATGAGAGTTAAACAAATCTTTTTCAACAAGACTAAATTTATTGTTGGGAATGGTACCACGACGAGGTTTTGGGAGGATACGTGGCTTGGGGAGACCCCACTAGCACTTCAATATCCTTCTTTGTATAACATAGTCCAACGTAGAGGTGCCTATGTTGCTACTGTTTTACAATCCGTTCCCCTCAATATCAACTTTAGGCGGACGCTTGTTGGAAATCGTTGGGAGGCCAGGCTCCATCTGGTTCGTCGTTTAATGGATGCCCGGTTGTCTTCTCACCCTGATCAGTTGCATTGGAAACTTACTAAGAACGGTGTGTTCTCGGTCAAATCAATGTATCAGGATGTCATTAACTCTACTGTCATCCCAACCTCCTTACATGTTTGGCAAGTTAAGGTACCCTTACGTATTAAAGTGTTTATGTGGTTTGTGCATAAACAAGTCATTCTGACTAAGGATAACCTTGCAAAACGTAATTGGGTAGGTCCGTCTCGATGTAGCTTCTGTGATCATTCTGAAAACATCAAACACCTCTTTCTCGATTGCCCATTGGCTAAGATTCTGTGGCGGTCGGTTCATATTGCTTTTAATATTAGTCAGCCCACCTCTATTAGTATGTTATTTGGAACATGGCTAGATGGGGTGGATTCTGACATTGCAAGACACATTCGGGTTGGCGTTTGTGCACTTTTGTGGGCAATATGGAATTGCAGAAATGACTTAGTCTTTAACCGATCAACAAACATTCACTTTTTGCAGGTTATCTTCAGGGCCACGGCGTTCATCCGTATGTGGTCGCTACTCACTCCGACGGAGGCCAGGGAGCGTTTGGTTACTGCGTCTACCCGATGGGAGATGGTAGCTCGGGATATTTTCAACCGGTTTGGATGGCGGTCATGTAATAGGATAGACATGTAGTGATCCTATTGTTTTGCCAGCCGGTTGTGGCTTTGGGCTTTTCTTATTTACAGATTTTGTTATAGTTTCTACTATGACCCTTCGGTACTTTGCTACTGGTTTATCCTTTTAATAATATGAGCCGTATGCATCTTTCGGATGCAGAGGCTGGGGCACGTCCCCTTTTCCAAAAAAAAATGTCAATTAAACAAATCATTGTGTGCACATCAGTAGAACAAACTTATAATTTGGATTCTCGAGAACTGATTTTATTTATTTAACGTGAGCAGGAACTTGGCAAACTCATGATTTTGTTATAATAAATAAAAAAGGAGCTTGTTAACTTAATTGTTTGAGTAATCAAAATATCTACTTTGCTCTTCCACATGCATCTTTGCCACTTTAAAGTTAGTCCCAGTGTGCATGTTTGCATGTACGTTTTGTGTCCCCTGATTTATTTGGCTTACAATGCCTGTTTAGGTGACGAAAAGCGTGGAAAATTAGCTTGGGATACACGATACAAGATCATTTGTGGTATTGCTCGAGGCTTGGTGTATCTACATGATGAGTCCCGTATAAAAGTTATACATAGAGATCTGAAACCAGGCAATATATTACTAGAAATGGATATGAATCCAAAGATCTCTGACTTTGGTCTGGCAAGTATTTTTGAGGGTGATCATACAAAGCATATCACAAGAAGAGTAGCTGGAACCTAGTAAGTCTATGGATTCGGTTAATCATATATATCAAAAGTTCGTAACTATCACGTTCACAAAAGAAGCAATGCTTAACTGTTTTCTATCACGTACAGTGGGTATATGGCGCCAGAATATGCTGTACTTGGACATGTTTCAACCAAATCAGATGTGTTCAGCTTTGGAATGATTATTCTAGAAATTATGACTGGGAGGAGAAACAGTGTATCCTCTGAAATGATGATGGCTGAGCATCTTTTAACTTATGTCAGTATTATATTCAGTGATTTCCAGGTCTTAAACTATGTTATGACATACTAGTAAGCTTTTTTGATGAGTCATTGCTTGTGTACAGGTATGGGAGAACTGGACCAAGGGGACAAAAGCTGAGATATTGGATCCATCATTGCAATACAACAACAGCTCTGCAAATGAGGTTCTCAAGTGTGTACACATTGGACTATTATGTGTTCAAGAGAATCCAGGTGATAGACCCGGCATGTCCAGTGTGATGCTGATGCTTGTTGGAAAGTCTACTACCTTGCCTGCTCCTTCTAGGCCTGCTTTTCTATTTAGGTTGAATGATGAAAACCATGCCCATGGTGGTCTAAATAACCGACTAGATGGCTTGAACGAATCAAATCCAACATTCAATAATTTGACAATCACAGAATTAGAACCAAGATAGCCCTGACCCCCAAGTATGTAGCTAGGGCAGAGAAACAAGAAACACCATTATTTTTGTCAATTCAGTAGGATTGTCAAATAAACATTTGTAAATCGTATGGCTAGCAAGACAGATTTAGGGGATGATAGTGTGAGAATCTAACTGGTCAAATGACAAGAGTTATGACTTATGAGGTGCAAATATGAAATTCTTCCAAAAGGAAACAAATTCAAACACGGCATTATTCGCTCATTCTGTGTGTTTTCCTTCAATTGATGGTAGAAAATCTGAGATTCTCAATGTCCCTCTCCCTCTTAATGTCTTCGTACTACCAAATTTGTCCGTCAACAGTCAAGGAAATTGCACAAACCATCTATTGAGGTCGATTTTGCATGGAATACCTACTATTCGGGTTTGTTGCACAAAACACCACAAATTGGTGTAATTCATTGCAGCTAGCTCTAATTCATCATTTCACTCCATTAAAATGTTGTAGCTAGCTCAAATCCAACATTTGACTCCGTTGACATGATTCTAGGCGGGTGGGTCCTGCTTGTAAGTGCATACGTGGCAAAAATAAACAAGTCACACCAGTCAGCCAACTAAAATGGCCAATATCTCCCAAACCAGTGGTCACATCTACGATTTACTTTTTTTATATTTTCTAAGATGTTGAATTTTAAACACCATCTTAATGAACCAACAAAATTGATGTATCTAACTTGCAATTCAAGTAAGTTGATTTTTTTGACAAAAAGACTGTAAGGGAACCCTTTATAGTATAATTGATGCAACAAACCCAAATTGCAAGTACCATACCTTGAACCTAGGTGGGTGGGAAGGCATCAACCCCTTCCCACCACTAGGCTATGCCTTAGTCTGCAAGTTGATTTTTTTTCCATATCAGTATTAGGTAGATATATAATTTATTGGAGTTTAAAAAAACATTGAATTTTAAGACAAAAACCTGAATGAGAAACTAAAACTACCAATGTCGATGGTTTTATTTGGCCAACGGATGTGGCCTCTTTTTTACAGCGTGTGCACCTATAATGGGGACCCACCCATAAAGAATCATGTCAATGGAGTCAAAACGATGAATTTGAGCTAGCTGCAACAGACTACACCAATAGGTGGTGTTTTGTGCCACAAACCGGAATAGTAGTTGTTCTATGCAAAATCTGCCTCAATAATTCACTACTGGAATCGCCGAAGATACCTAGTTCTAGATGTTTGCCGAGTTCTTTTCATCGGGTGCTCAACAATGCTACACGGTTGCCGGGTACTAACATAAATAAACTCATTAATGACAAGAAACTCGGCAACTGAGGGGATTTCCCAGTGCCATGGAAACTCGGTAAAGTCTATCATTTACCAAGCACTACGCAAAATAAACTCGGCAAACACCTGAATGATGGGACCCAAATGGGACCAGGCAACAACTATGTGACGGCGGGCAACCTTCGCCGAGTTATCCTTAACGGAGGGGATATCAACAAGGAGGGCATCGCCATCTCCAACACCTAGTACATGGAGACGCCGGCATTAACCATCCCTGCCATAATCCTCGCCACCATCCATCCCCATTCCATTGTAATACTGAACCCAAGAAGATTCCTATGTGTACTACTCCAATCTACCATTCATGTTTGTCACCGGCGTTCATATGAAGATACGAGATCCTGTTTTGAATGAATGTTGTGAAGGCCCCCCCCCACACCTGCACACACACACCATTTCCGCATTGTATGGCTATATATGGAGGATATTACTGTCATTGTAAAGGTACTGATGAAGGGATAAAGAGGTGACAGTGAAGGGGCGCGCCCCCCTGCCTCGTGGACAGGCCGGAGGTCCACCTACGTGCTTCTTCCGCCTATATATTCCCATATACCCTAAAAACTTCGGGGAGCACAATAGATCGGGAGTTCTGCCGCCGCAAACCTCCAGAGCCACCACAAACCAATCTAGACCCTTTCCGGCACCCTGCCGGAGGGGGCAATCCCTCTCCGGTGGCCATCTTCATCATCCCGGCGCTCTCCATGACGAGGAGGGAGTAGTTCACCCTCGGGGCTGAGGGTATGTACCAGTAGCTATGTGTTTGATCTCTCTCTCTCTCTCTCTCTCTCTCTCTCTCTCTCTCTCTCTCGTGTTCTTGAGGTGATACGATCTTGATGTATCGCGAGCTTTGCTATTATAGTTCGATCTTATGATGTTTCCCCCCCTCTACTCTCTTGTAATGGATTGAGTTTCCCCTTTGAAGTTATCTTATCGGATTGAGTCTTTAAAGATTTGAGGACACTTGATGTATGTCTTGCCGTGCGTATCTGTGGTGACAATGGGATATCACGTGATTCACTTGATGTATGTTTTGGTGATCAACTTGCGGGTTCCGCCCATGAACCTATGCATAGGGGTTGGCACACGTTTTCGTCGTGATTCTCCGGTAGAAACTTTGGGGCACTCTTTGAGGTTCTATGTGTTGGTTTGAATAGATGAATTGAGATTGTGTGATGCATATCGTATAATCATGCCCACGGATACTTGAGGTGACATTGGAGTATCTAGGTGACATTAGGGTTTTGGTTGATTTGTATCTTAAGGTGATATTCTAGTACGAACTCTAGGGTTGTTTGTGACACTTATAGGAATAGCCCAATGGATTGAGTGGAAAGAATAACTTTGAGGTGGTTTTGTACCCTACAATAATCTCTTCGTTTGTTCTCCGCTATTAGTGACTTTGGAGTGACTCTTTGTTGCATGTTGAGGGATAGTTATATGATCTGATTATGTTATTATTGTTGAGAGAACTTGCACTAGTGAAAGTATGAATCCTAGACCTTGTTTCCTAGCATTGCAATACCGTTTACGCTCACTTTTATCACTTGTTACCTTGCTGTTTTTATATTTTCAGATTACAAAAACCTATATCTACCATCCATATTGCACTTTTATCACCATCTCTTCGCCGAACTAGTGCACCTATACAATTTACCATTGTATTGGGTGTGTTGGGGACACAAGAGACTCTCTGTTATTTGGTTGCAGGGTTGCTTGAGAGAGACCATCTTCATCCTACACCTCCTACGGATTGATAAACCTTAGGTCATCCACGTGAGGGAAATTTGCTACTGTCCTACAAACCTCTGCACTTGGAGGCCCAACAACGTCTACAAGGAGAAGGTTGCATAGTAGACATCAAGCAATTTCTGGCGCCGTTGCCGGGGAGGCTAGGTGAGCGGAACTCACACCCCGTCAACTAAGCTCTTTTCTGGCGCCGTTGCCGGGGAGGTGAGTGCTTGAAGGTATATCTTTAGATCTTGCAATCGAATCTTTTTGTTTCTTGTTTTAGCACTAGTTTAGTTTATGAAAGAAAAAAAAGGAATTGAGTTTGTCTCATACGCTTCATCTTTTTAATATCTTTCGTGAGTATGATGGAAAGGAAAATTGTGCCAAAGTGTTAGAAGAAGAATGCATTAAAATGTTTGGCACTAAATCTTTGAATGATTAGCATGATTGCAATGTTGTTAGTATGAACTCCTTGAATATCCATGGAACTGATGATGATTGCACTAGTCATGATGAAAATATCTCCTATAAGCATGTCAATTTTTGTGGAGTGTATTGGGTTTGCAAGTACACACCAAATAGAGAAGATAGATATTGCAAGAGGCATAAGCATTTAGAAACTAAATGGTTGCAAGAAAGGCTTGATGCTTGTGCTGAAAATATAAACTTTCTTAGTCGTACTTGTGAAATTTGCAATGAACGTGATCATTTCAATATCCAATGCAAATTGTTTCAAGATCGTATCGTGTCCAAAAATTGTGATGACTTGATTTCCCTTGCGCATCATAATGAACTTAGTTTGCTTTTGGGTTATGAAGAAATGAAACGTATAACTAAGATTATGCTAGAATTTACCCTTGATAGAATTCTTAATTTTGATCTAGAAGAAATTTATATGTATTGTGCGGTGAATTGCATTGAAAATCCTTGTATTTCCAATTACATAAAGAAAAGAAAACAAATGGAAGATGAAGAGAATACTAACAAAAGGGAAGAGACTTCCCAATATCCTCCTATTATTTCTTATGCACTAGTAGAAAACAGGGCGTTTGTCCCGGTTCATAAGGGCCTTTAGTCCCGGTTCTTGAACCGGGACTAAAGGGTCATTACTAATGCCTCCCCCCTTTAGTCCCGGTTCTTACTCGAACCGGGACAGATGGGCATCCACGTGGACGCTGCGGGCAGGCCAGGCAGGGGGGCCTTTGGTCCCGGTTGGTGACATAAACCGGGACCAAAAGGCTTCCACGCGTCAGCATTTCAGTGGCTTGGGTTTTTGTTTTTTTTTTGAAAGGGGGGGGGAGGGGTTGGGGGTTTTGGGGGGGTTAATTTAGGTCTTTCATATATTGTGTTAGCTAGCTAATTAATAGAGAGAGAAGTGTCCTCTCTTATGTCCGTGCTAGGTCGACGCTACGTACTATATACATAGAGAGGCCCTCGACACGCTAGCTTGTAAGAAAATGAAGGAAACCATTAAGTACAGAAGTTCATCATGCATACCGAGAGAAGTGATCGATCAACCTCTCCTTCTCCGAGAGATTGGTCGAACAACAAGTTTTCGTATTATCTATCCGACGCTACTAGCTACATACATATACAATATGTAAGATCTCTTAATTACAATCCCCTAGCATTTGAAATCAACTTCCACATAGTATTCTCCGGCTTTATTGATGACGTGGTCAAGAAAGAATCCCGCCAATTCCTCTTGAATTGCTTTCATGCAATCTTGTGATAGGAGTTCTTTCCGCATCTGCCACGTCTAATTTGAAGAAGGGGGTTAATACATATATATGAATGAAACTCAACAGAAATGATGGTGTAATAAAATGAAATTATGAATATTATTGCTTACGCACTTCATATTCTCTTTTAGAGTAGCCCCGCTTATTTTTCAAAGTCGCGTTATAGATGAACTCGCACACGTAGTATCCACAATAATCATTTCCTTGTTCCTGCCACAAGCACTTTACGAGAAATAGAGGTCAATCAAACTGATAATGAAGCATTATAAATGGCATTGATGAAATTGTATAGCTATAGAATCAACGGGATATGCGCGCAACTAGCTAGCCAGTAGTACTTACGTCCAGGTATGTATATCGCAACTCCTTTGGTAGTCCCGGAGCTTCTGCCCGGAACTGTTTCCAAACCCTGCAAGACAAAGAAAATAATAATTATTACTTGAGATATCAGAAAATGAACAAAACGTTGCCGTGGTGCAATAATGATCGATTGAACTTACTTGTTGAGCAATTTAGTCATGTCCGCATAGGTTTCGGGATCTTTTCGTCTCGAGTCTAAGACGGTTACAAGTCCCCGCTCAAGCTTAATCTCTAGAAGACCATAGTGGTAGCTGCGCACGCATGCATAACTCATCAATTACATTACTATAACCTCGCTCGAGTAATAAGGGAAACCGAATATGCACACGACAGTAACACTCACTTGAAGTTGTAAGGAAAGAGTATGGTATCTTTGTTTTGATTTTTGATCAACGATTGTAGCAAGTTGGCCTCGGCCTCTTCGGCGTGCTTTTTAACCTGAATTTCATCTATGATATTTGTGTTACTGAACCCAATATCATACATTTCTTGTTTTCTGCACTCGACGATCTTCAATCTGCATAATATAGTGAGGATAATTAATTATAAATACATGCAATGAAAGAGCTGAGCTATATATAGAGACTTAATGATAGAAATAGTACTTACAGACAGTAGCAAAAGACCGTTAATTTATCGAGGGCCTTTTGATTGAAGAACTCGAAGAACTCCTCAAATGGAACATTCAAGAGATCAGTTCCAACGAGGTCGTGCTCCTCTTTAATGTTCAGATACAAAGTATTCGTCCCCCCAGACTCTCTGCAGGTTTTTATGTACCAATTATGGAATCTTCGCATGATCGTTGTTAGAGATATTTCATCTTTGATGAGAGGCTTCCCGTACTCGTATCTGTGTATGTCCACCTCCATGAAATCAGGAAGTTGATCGTCAGGCAGGTAATCTGCAAGATTGCCATAACCGGCCACCGTCCCCGGAGCATTAGCGACGATGTCGCCGCTAGACACATTGAGCGGGGGGCACGATTGATTTGCTTGTTCGCCGAGCTGGGCAATTTTTTCCGCAGCCCCTCGTTCTTTTGACCTTTGATATCTGACAGTACTTCCCGACCTCCTGCCTCTGGCTATACTGCTAGACGCTGGAGCAGACGGAGCGGCTGCAGCGTCTGTCTTCTTTCGTGCTTGTTTACGAGGCGGAGGAGAAGGACTACGACGCGCCGGAGCAGCCGGGGCGGCAGCGGGTCTCTTCCGCCCTTGCTGGCGAGGCGAAGGAGGAGGAGGCTGCTGGCTGCTCGGGCACGCCGGCGTAGGCGGAGAAGGAGGCGTAGTGCCGCCACGCACCGGAGAAGGAGGCCGACTGCACTGATCGTCACTCGCCGAAGGAGGAGGCGGTGGAGGAGGCGGAGTGCCCTGACTCGCCGCAGGAGGAGGCGGTGGAGGAGGCGGAGTGCCCTGACTCGCCGGAGGAGGAGGCGGAGGCGTCCAGTTCGGAAGGTTGATGAGCTCCTTCCGCCATAGGCATGGAGTCTTCAGAGCAGAACCCAGACTAGCCTCCCCTTCACCGGTAGGGTGGTCAAGCTGGAGGTCCTCAAATCCCTGCGTTATTTCATCCACCATTACCCTAGCATATCCTTCTGGAATCGGCCGGCAGTGATAAGTTGCGCCGGGTTCAGTAGGATAAACAGAGCCAACATCCGCCTTGACCTTCAAATTCATCCATTGCGTCATAATGTGGCAATTTTGAGGCTCCATGATAGCATCCACGGGATAGCTGGCAGGAGCCGTCAAAACATGCTCCAGCTGAAGCAGCTCAGTGGAAGCCACGCTGCTTCTCCGCTGATATGGCGGGGTAGCTTCAGGGGAAGCTTCGGCAGGTCGTTTGCTGCGTTCTGCTTCTCGTCCCTCTAGCCCCATTACACTTTCGTGCAGCTCCTGCAGTTGGCTCTGCTTCAGTTTCTTCCTCCTCTCCTGGGTTTTGTAACCCCCTGCGTCCGGAAAACCAACCTTCCATGGAATGGAGCCTGGCGTGCCTCGTGTCCGTCCAGGGTGCTCAGGATTCCCTAGGGCCGTTGTGAGCTCGTCCTTCTCCCTGTCTGCAACAAACGTCCCTTGCTGCGCTGCATCGATATAGTGCCGAAGCTTGGTGATTGGTATTTTCAGTTGCTCGTCCGTCCAACGGCACTTCCCTGATACAGGGTCCAAGGTTCCGCCAGCCCCGAAGAACCAAGTCCGGCAACGGTCTGGCCAGTTCATTGTCTCTGGTTCGATCCCTTTATCAAGCAGATCATTCTCAGCCTTGGACCACTTAGGCCGGGCTTTGAGGTAGCCACCTGACCCCGTGCGATGGTGAAACTTCTTCTTCGCAGCATTTTTCTTGTTTGTCTCCGACATATTCTTACTCTTTTCCGATGTCTTGTGGGCCACAAATGCGGGCCAGTGATCTTTGATCTTCTCATATTTGCCGATGAATTCTGGTGTCTCTTCTTTGTCGACAAACTTGTTCAGCTCTTTCCTCCACCTCCTGAATAGGGTTGCCATCTTCTTAAGAGCACAAGACTTGATTAATTGCTCTATAACTGGCTTCTCCGGATCCTCCTCTGGCGGTAGGGTGAAATTCGCCTTCAGCTCAGTCCAAAGATCAACTTTCTGCATTTCATTGACATAAGACACCTCATGGTCTTCCTCCTTAGGCTTATACCATTGTTGGACGCTGATCGGGATCTTGTCCCTAACAAGAACCCCGCACTGAGCAGAAAATGTGTTCTTTGTCCGGATGGGTTCAATCGGTTCGCCGTCGGGCGCGATTGCTGTGATCTCAAACCTTTCATCCGAGCTCAACTTTTTCTTCGGGCCTCGTCTCCTTACCGAAGTTGTGCTTGATCCGGATGCCTAGAAAAAGGAAGAAATACGAGAGTTAATTAATATGTGTACATATACCAAAACAATGAATGCATCAATTAACTAGTCAGCACGGGCTTAACTAATATATATATATATATATATATATACCTGGCCGGACTCAGTTCGGTCACCGGAGCAGTCAGCACGGTCTCCTTCTTGTACCTCCATTGGGTCACCGGAGCCATCATGAACATAGCCCTCTTCTTGTACCGGCATTAATGGGCCGGAGCCATCATGAAAATAGCCCTCTTCTTCACCCAGTCCCTCCTGATCATCGGTGTCGTTGGGAAATGACGCAACGACATCACTTCCTTGTGCGATTATGTCCCCCAACATCGCTTCTGTTGCTTCGTCTCGGGAATGCTCCATAGTTTCTGCAAATATTTACAACATGTCAATTATTATTCAAACATGGTACAGATGGATATATATTAGTGGCCTCGACGACAACGCTTCAAGGGTTTGGGGTGGCCTCGACGACAACGCTCTTTTAACTTGGTAAATTTGGGTGGCCTCGAGAGAGCTTGTCGGGTAGGGGCGCGGCGGGAGGGGGGTAGGAGACCAACATCATTTTTTCTCTAGGGTTTGGGCGTCCTCGAGAGTTTTGGTCGAGCGAGAGGGCCGAGGGGGGTGCTGCCGTGGTATAAGTTATCACGGTCGATTGGGGGTATATATATCGACCGCCCCTCACGTCGAAGTTATCCGGGAGGGGGTTATATCAACAACGACGTGACATACATATACATGGGAAAATAATGTTATCGGGGAGGGGGTATATCGACCCCCCCCCTTGTATTGAAGTTATCGGGAGGGGTATAACAACGATGACAGACCCGATAAAACATAAGAAAACGAAGAAGAAATAAAAAGAGGAGAAGAAAAAAGGAATAGAGGAGAAGATCGAAGAAAAAAAGAAAAAAAAAGAGGAGAAGAAGAAAAAATAGAATATTCTTTTTTCTTCTTCTAGTCTATTCCTTTCTTCTTCTCCTCTTCTTTTTCTTCTTTTTTCTTGTCTTATTTATTTCTCCTCTTCTCCTCCTTTCTTCCTCTTCTTATTTTCCTTTTTCCTCTCATTCTTTTAGTATTGCTTGCTTTTAAAAAAAATCAAATAGAAAATTTCGAAAAAAAGTAAAGGTTTTGCCTAATGCATTGTTCATATTTCATCAACATATATGCATACAAAAAAAGCATGCATACATACATATATACATACAAAAAAAGCATACATACATACATATATACAAAAAAAGCATGCGTACTTTCCTAGCTAGAAAAAAAAGCATACATAAATACAAATATCATCAACATTATGCAAAAAAAGCATCACTAGGGCGGTGTTGGCGGCAGGGGGCAGGCAGGGCGCGGGGGCTCACTATGGGCGGCGTCGGCGACGGCGAGGTCGGGGCCGGCCTGAGGCAGAGGTGGTGGCGCGCGGGGCAGGGGCCAGCGTCGGGGCGGCGACAGCGAGGCACGGGCGACGGCACGGGCGACGGCGACGGCGACGGCGAGGCATGAGCGACGGCGATGGCGAGGCACGGGCGACGGCGGCGCGGTCGGGCCGGGGCGACGGCAGGGGCGGCGGACGGCGTCGAGGCAGCCTTGCGGCGATGAGCTCGGCGTCGTCGGGGGCAAATGGAGATGAGAAACTGGAATTTTCACAAGTCCTAGTTATATATCAAGAGCACTGGTCCCGGTTCGTGGCACCAACAGGGGCCAATGCCACCTTTAGTCCCGGTTGATGCCACCAACCGGGACTAAAGGAGGGCATTGGTCCCGGTTTGCATTTATAGTTCATCACGAAGCCTTTGTAGCTTGGTGGCAGTGATCGAAGAACTCTGTCAACACACTCTTAACTGGAAGATCAATTCCCAGCTGCGTGAAGTTGTTATGACACCCAGACATTTTGAGTATGTGTTCACTGATAGGATTGTTCTCCTCCATCTTGCAGCTATAGAACTTGTTGGAGACTTCATAACTCTCAACCCGGGCATTAGCTTGAAATATCAATTTCAGCTCCTGAAACATCTCATATGCTCCATGACGTTCAAAACGTTTTTCAAGTCCCGGTTCTAAGCCGTAAAATATGGCACACTGAATTATAAAACAGTCATCAGATCGAGCTTGCCAGACATTCACAACACCTACATCAGCTCCTGCAGCAGGCACGTCACCTAGCGGTGCATCCAGGACATAATTCTTCTGTGCAGCAATGAGGATAATCCTCAAGTTACGGACCCGTTCCATGTAGATGCTTCCATCATCTTTCAACATACCTTTATTTAGGAACACACTAAAATTCAGGGGAACGATAGCACGGGCCATTGATCTACAACATAGATATGCAAATATTGTCAGGACTAAGTTCATGATAAATTAAGTTTAATTAATCAAATTACTAATAAACTCCCACTTAAATTAACACCCCTCAAGTTATCTAAGTGATACATGATCCAAATCAACTAACCCATGTCCGATCATCATGTGAGATGGGATAGTCATCAATGGTGAACATCTCTATGTTGATCATATCTACTACATGACTCATGTTCGACCTTTCGGCCTACAGTGTTCCGAGACCATGTCTGTACATCCTAGGCTTGTCAAGTTTAACCCATGTATTCCGCATGTGCAAAACTGTCTTACACCCGTTGTTTGTGAACGTAGAGTCTATCACACCCGATCATCACAAGGTGCTTCGAAACGACGAACTTTAGCAATACCTATTGCAAAGAGCTATCTATGGCCGACCGAAAGTCTACCAATTGTTGTGTCTCTGCTATCGGTGAAGGAGGTGTCGAGTATTATGGAAGAGTTGAAGCAATTTACGAACATCAATTCTATGGTGATAACCCACCAAACGTCATAGTCTTCAGATGTTATTGGTTCTAGCCCACTAGAAGGACGCATGAACATATAGGGCTAGTCGAAATCAAACAAAGAACCCATTTGGATGTTCCCAATGTCTATATTACGGCTCAACAGGCAACCCAAGTTTTCTATCTATCGTGGGTTTGTCAAAGTGATCCAAATCTTAGTGGTTGGGATGTCATTTATGAAGTGCCGCCATGTGTTAGACCACCTCCCCCCAATGAAGAGGATTATGAACGTCACATTAACCAGGACACTTGTGACGAAGGAGAATTCTTTCAGGAAACATGTCTTGCCAAAAAATGTTTCAAGAAACGCTCTACTCCACTCTAGAACATTGAAGTAGACAACGATAGTGAATCCGACCCTGAGTCGGAACAAGAAGAGCCGGAAGAAGAAGAAGTTACCGCTGCAAATGACCTGTCAATGCTTGAACGATTACGTAAAGGTGGCCTTCCACATGATGATGCATTTATTAATGATGATGATGAGCGCGTCATTACCGATAGTGATTATTAGGTATTCAAATTTTTATGTTGTACTTTGTATGATTTATATAGTTGGTATGTATAATTTTCTTACTTTGTATGATTGTTTCTTATACATAGTGCCATGGTCTTGATTTCCATCCCCGTCGGCCCTCGCCCGCTTTGTGATTCGGATGTGGTAAATTCTCTTTCATACCTATTTGTTGCATTCCGCATTTATGAAAATTATGGCCATCAAGTTGACATAGAGATATTTTAATCTATGAGGTATGTGAACCGGAATTTGAAACCGACCCTCTTGTCGAGAAGTTAAATTTAGTTGAAAAAGAAAATGAGTATTTGAAATAAAAAATTAAAAGAATTGAAGAAGAGAAGATGACATTGGAGTTGTATGTTGCCGATGTCATCGATGATCACAACATGAAGATGAATGCGATGCGCTTGAAGATGGATGCAATGCGCCTGAAGCTTAAGAAGATTACAAAATATGCCATTGATAATGAGGCTTGGTATCATTATGCCGTTGGATCAATTGTTACCTTAGTTGCGATCTTCGTCATATTTGTTGTGATGAGGGTAAGTTTTCTCTAATGTTTTGCTTTACAAATGGATACTTAGCTTATTTTCCTCCTAAATGGCATAATTACCTAAGTTAGATAAAAAATGAGCTATACTTGGCTTATTTAGTTCATTTATGACATACTTAGCATACTTTGGTCAAAAATGGCATGATAATCTTTGTTACCTCCAAAATGATATAGACATAGCTTATTTTCCTCGAAAATGACATAATAACCTCACTAAGCTCCAAAATGACATATTTACCTAGATTAGCTCTAAAATGACCTACACTTAGCATTTTTACCTAGCCTAGCAATAAAATGTCATTTTTACTTACCTTAGTTAGAAGAAGAAGAAGATAAAGAAGAGGAGAGGAGAAAAAGAAAGAGAAGAAAAAATCTTCTTCTTCTTCTTCTTCTAACTAGTCTTCTTCTTCTTCTTCTTCTTCTAACTTTCATCTTTCCCAATTTGCAGATTTGCTTTACATGAGGAAGGCTTGGATTCATGGAGTGTACTATTCTTCTGGTGCTTCCTTGTTGTTTATGAAAACTTGTTTGGATATGTATGTCTATATGGATATGTTGTTGGAAACTTGTTTGTGGTTATGTATATATGGATATGTTGGACTTTGTTGAACTATGTTGTTGGATTTGATGAAATATGTTGTTGACATGCTGTTGGATATGTTGGATATGTATGCACGTATATCTGTGTTTTAAACCAAATCTAATTAATTGGATTGAAATAAAAACAGGGGATGTATAGCCTCTTTGCCGTCTGCTAGCGGATGGCAAAGCTATTTGTCGTCCGCTAGCAGACGGCAAAGAGGACACGTGGCAGTCAGATGTGCAAACTGGGAACATTGGCTGCCTATTTTGTCTTTTTGTCGTCCGCAAGCGGATGGCAAAGTGACCAAATAGGCCTGGCAAACAGGGCCATCTATGCCGTCTGCTGGCAGACGGCATAGCTGGCCACGTGGCAGCTTCCCAGTGCTGCCGTAGCTAAGCTCTTTGTCGTCTACCGTGGACGGCAAAGAGCTTTGCCTCTGTGCCGTTGGCTGGCGGACGGCAAAGAGCGCTGTTAACCACCTAACGGCTGTCACCCCACACTACTGCCGTCCATCGTCGTTGCCGTCTGCTGGCCTTGGATGGCGGACGGCACAATCCTTGCCGCTAGGTTCTGCGAAGCGGACGGCAAGAAGGCCTTTGCTGGCATGTTTCAGCCGGACGGTTTGCCGTCCGCTGGCTAACGGCAAAGGACTTTGCTGTCCGGGATCTGTGCCTTTGCCGTCTGCCATGGCGGACGGCAAAGAAGCTGATTCCAGTAGTGCTAGATGATATCGACAATGATCATCATATGTAGTTCTAGATGATATAGCCACACACACATATGTAGTTCTAGATGATATCGAAGATGATCATCATCCTCAAGCATGGGCGGTGGGTGTTCCTGATAGTAATTAGGATGGCCTGTCCTACACGAAGATTCTTGCCATCGAGGAATCTCTTCCACCCAACCGAGTTTAGGTGTGTGCGACCATCTGTGTCCATGCGGTAAGTACAGGTTGTGAAGGAGCCCCTTGCGGTAAGGCGTAGTCCAGCTGAGCCTTCTTCATTAGGCTCGATACCATAACTCACAGATAGGCTCTTTGCCAATTAATAAATATCCTCGCACATACTCTTGCAAATAGGTATATATGGATTATCTACACTATTAATAGTTCCTTAGATTCTACACTAATAAGCATGTGATCGAACTCTACACTAAAGCATATCATCGACTAGATTCCACACAACATATCATTGGACTCTACACTAAGCATATCATCGGATAATTTGCATTTGTAAGTATAACATATCATATCATGTCGATCGACCATGGTACTTTTCGGGCGGGTCACGAATGGCACCCCGACAAAGTCAGCACGTGGCGGAATTATGTCCCATAGGTTGCACACCTCCTCCTCACTCAGCCTCATTCTTTGAGCTACGATGGCTTCATGAAGTGGGTCCTCATCATCTTCATCGAGTGGGTCCTCATTATCTTCATCATCTTCCACCAGGTTGATATAAATGACAGCCAGCTTGGGTCTTTCTGCTTTGAAGGAGAAGCTGATCCACTCACCACTAGTAAGATGCATGCGGGCGAGGAAACAGGCCCATCCATCTCCTCCAATCTACAACAAATCGTGTCCTTTCTCGACCTCCATAGTGCACGGCCCCGTAGGAGCCTCAAATGTCACAGTGTCTCCTGTCATCTTGTTGAATTTCAACCTCACATTGCATGGGACGATCTGTGTAAAAAAAATCAAATTGACACAATACAGTAATGCCAACACTAAAAACAAAATAGTTGTTACATTTCGTATAATTTCTTACTGCCGCATGACGAAAACTCGGCTGGAAGTAGATGCCGAACAGCTTGCCAGTTGCAAGGTTGCTGGCGCACCTTGACTTGCACAATCGACATGGTGGTGGTGGTGGTGGCGCCACATTCCTAAAGCAATATGAGCAAAGGATTAACGATCCACTTCACAGGAAAGAAAAATAGTTGTTAAATCAAAATGTTCTATAAATCAACTAAATCAACTAGCCTATTAAATCAACTTGCCAACTAAATAAACTGAATCAAAATGTTCTGTAAATCAACTAAATCAACTAGCCTATTAAGTCAACTTGCCTACTAAATCAACTAAATCAAAATGTTCTATAAATCAACTAGCCTAATAAATCAACTTGCGTAATAAATCAACTAAATCAAAATGTTCTAAATCAACTAAATCAACTAGCCTACTAAATCAAAATGAAGCAGTGAGGAGGGGTTGTGGATGGAGGAGGGAGGAGGGAGAAGGATGGGCGACGGGAGGAGGGAGGAGAGAGTAGGACGGAGGAGGAAGGGCGGAGCGAGGAGGGGCCGGCCGGCGGCGAGTCGAGGGAGGACGGAGGGGAGGGTGGTACCGAGTCCAGCGAGTAGGAGGAGGTGACGACGGCGCAGAGGGAAGAGGGTTGGCGATGGCGGCTGGCGGGGGCGACGACTGCCGGCAGGGGAGGACCGGCGCGCGAGAGTTGAGGGGGAGATGGAGTGAGTGTGAGTGTGAGTGTGGATCGGATAGAGGAGAGCGTGGGTGGTGGGAGATAGCTAGTTTTAGCAGTAGCGTGCTATATGTAAAGGCATATGGTTCCTAGCTTGTATTGCTCCTAATTTGTTAAATTGCATCTCCTTAGCCTACACATTATACATGTGAATATTACATGCCTTCATGTTTTTGGTACATACTACATCTGCCCATCACACCATGTTCTTACATCAAACTATTGTTCTTGTGTATCCTACATCTATCGCTTATGATGAGCCAGTCACGCACGTGGGTTAGTATGAGACGCGCTACTCTTATAAAGAATGTATTTTCATCCTCTCCACATGATTCTCAATAAACATCAAGCCTAAATGAAGATATTGAACGTAGCTCTGTACATGAAGACCGCACTTCTCCTACACCACCATCACAGGTGCTTGCTCTAACTTTGTAGTTTGATATGTGGTTGCATGTTGCATGCGGTGTCTACATGTAATTCTTCTAATTAGGGAAAATTGCATCTGCTTAGTTTACACATTATACCTGTGAATATGACATGCCTTCCTATTTTTGGTACACACTACATATATGTGTTAACCTAGTTCTTACATGAAACTACCTCTCTTCTGTCGGGGGAAACCAGTCACCTATGGGGTCACAACGATCCCTTCTACGTTCGGCGGGGGGTTAGTTGCACAAAGAGTAGGTCGAGCCATTAGGACACAGAGGATTTTTATCCAGGTTCGGGCCGCGAGGATGCGTAATACCCTAGTCCTGCTTTATCTGGTTATTTTGAGTGTTCTTGAGATTTTGAACAAGCTATGATGCGTGCTTTGTCCAAAAGTCCGGATCGCCTCTCTGTGTGCCTTGGGCCTCCTTTTATACACAAAGCGGTTGCCATAGTGGCACACAGGAGGTTGCAAGCTACAGCGATACAAGCTTATCGCCCGATCGAGGACAAGCGCATTTAATGCAATGCCTATGTGTCCTCTCGCTTTATTGGGGACGGCAACAAAAGCCTTCCCGTCCTTTGCCGCTTCCCCTCGCCTTGCGATGCATCAGGGCCGACGAGGCATGCAGCGCCATGTTGGCCAACCAGCTGCTGTGTTGGCAATGTGATAGGCTTCCACGAAGATCTGCATGCCGCCACGCAGGCATCTGCATCGCTGGCATGCTTATCGTCACGTTCGAGTGGTGGTGAGGTGGCGGAACCCTGCTGAGCGCGGGCTTGCCGCAGCCCAACGATCGTCCCCGGCAAGGCTTGCCGGGGGGGCCTTGGAGGCATCCTCGGCAAGGATCTTACCGGGGGTCATCATTATTTGGCTCCACGTGGACTCCTGGGTTGCCGATCTTCTTGAGAAGCCGCATACTACCAGGCATGTGCTCTTCAAGTCTTGGACTTGAACATTGTCGATGGTGTCAGAGTTCTCAAGCACAAGGGTTGTGGCCTTGCTGGCCTCTTCACAAACTGCCCCGGCAAGGGGCTTGCCGGGAGGTGGTGCGCAGGTCGCCTCGGCAAGTCTTGTTGCCGAGCGTGGCCCTACTTGTCCCTTGTTGTTTGCTTCTCTGGGCAGCTGTCTTGATATTCTCTATGCATGTCTTTCCTTCTACTGTCTTCCTCCGCCTCGCCGTGCCCTGTTGTGGGGGTGGCTGCGACCGTCCGTGCACAGGTAAGGGTACAGAAGTACTCACACGTTTGTACACCGACAGGAGCCCCCGGGCCTGGGCCACACATAAGCGCAAGGCGTAGTTGGGCTAGGCCCAAAGTGGTGCGCGGACCGGCGTGGCAGAGGTGAACCGCCACGATCTTTCTGGAAGTTGTGCTTCCCCACAACTCGGGTCGAGTGCGCAACATGGGGATCGCGCGTGGGGTGATCGCAGAGTACTGCTGTTGTGTATCCCGCATCAGCCACTCATGATTGGACGCTTTTAACATGGCGGGTTGATAGTGGTTGCATCTTGCATTGATTTCTATGTTGTACTGCTTCTAATTTTTCGAATTGCCACTTATGAGAAGACACTTTTAACTTGGCAGAGTAATATTGGTTGCATATTTCATATGTTGTATAGCTTGCATTACTTCTATTTTCTTGAAAATTCTTCTGCTTAGTTTACACATCATAGCTGTGAATATGTCACGCCGTCCTGTTTTTCTTACATATTCCATCCTCATACAGTTGTCTTACATCAAAGTATTGCTTGTCGGTATCATGCATCAATGAGTTCTGAAGAGCGATTTTACTCTTTTCTGTTGTGGGTACAGCTTGACATGGCAAAGTCAAAAAAGATCAAGGAAAATAATATAGTAGGGAGTGGTGTTACTCGTCGGGTGAAACAAAAAAGGATCTGCCGTCGAGATTCTGCTGGTACTTATAGTGCAGTAGAAGGTCCAAGTCCACCGGCTAAATCTACAAACACAGTATCACCTGATCCACCAGCTGCAGCATCCGCTTCAACTTTGTACCAGCATCTCAACGAGTTACTCGTTCGTTTGCTTCGGAACTGGCCAGTTCCCAATGTGCCTTCACACCTAACACTACTTCTGAAGCACTGCTGACACAACAGGACTTGGCAAGGTCAGATGAACCTCATGAGCATCAACACCAAGACGGTACCTAACCGAGTCAAGTTGCAGTTGCATGCTCCTTTATATGTAATCTCACGGTTTGATGTACACTAACACTTTCCATATTCGTTGTTGAACTAGCACCACGGTGCAAGCTGAAATAGACATCAGGGATAATGCTTGACTGATTACCAAAATCTAAAGGAGGAAGAATGGAGATCCATTTTGAGGCAGGTTTAAAAAGTCCACGTGATGCTATAGAGTCAGCCAAGTTAGTACCAGAGGCAGCCATTGCCGTTAGGTGTCATGCACGTATCCTCCCAACGTGGATCGAGTACAGGAATGAGAAAGACAATACCCAGTTTAACACCTTCCTTGACCATTTATCCGTAAGTAATGTTATTCATCGCAATTAGTAATATTGTCTTGCTCTGTCCCATACTTTCTAGCTTCCTCCTAATAAGACTCACATTCTTTTTTCAACAGATGAGGTTCAAGTTGGATCCGAAAGATGATACAACTAAACAAGCATGCACTCATGTTTTTCAGTCTGCTCTGCGACAGTATCGGTACCACCTTAGAAAATCTCACTTTGAAGGCAAGGCTAACAATGAAATCACCGAAACATCTGCAGTGGAATATATTACAGATGAAAACTGGACAACCCTCGTTAAACTCTGGTCTGATCCAAAGTATCAGGTAGGCTATATGTATTTGATCAGAACACATATTGAACTTGTATTTATGTATGTGCCTTACAAGTGTATATTCTTCTAGGCTAACTATTTGAAGAACAAGACCAACCGTTCTAAAGTGAAATTCCAACAGACAATAGGATCTCGTAGCTATATTGCACACTGTGAGGCTCTTGTAAATAGCTGCTACTTCCTTCTTTTTTCTGTGCCATATTATCGTATCTATATTGACTTGTTCCAAATACAGAGGAAAGTCCGAGCGGACCAAAAAGAACCTGAACCGAATGCAGTGCAAATCTTCAAGGATTGCAACACCAGCAAGATGAAGGGCATGAGCACACTATTTCAAGCCGATGTTGTAAGTCCTTACTCCTCCTGCCTTTGAACTGATTGGTACTGTGATGTGTTCATTTAACTACTTGGTTTGCAGCCAATGTCAGTTACTATGTTCACTTTTATACACACTTGTCTTAACATATCATTTCACCTTACATGGTTTAAAAGAGATGAAGGATATTCTTTTGGTCGTGATCTGTAATCTAGTTGTTAAGTTCACTTGCGCACACAATGATAAAATAGCATGTTTGTTTTATATCTGTTTGCCCATAATATGAAGGATGTCATACTATGTTCATCCTACTTTAAACCATGTCTCTGTCCTTAGATGTGAAGGAACGTGAGGAAATATACAATATTGTAGGCATGCTACATGGACATATGTTCCGAAAGTGATTTTATTATGTAGTTGGCACTACAATACATGCTAATGTATTACAGTAGTTCACCAAAATAAGTTATGTATAAACGTGTAACCTACTTTGTTTGTTTTTGTCTCATTAGTAACTTATCTGGTATACTAATCTACAAGTTCAAACTTTCAGCAAGCTATGGAACAAATGATTGAACATCCACAACCACCTGAAGGTAACGAGGCTACCACAGGCACAATGTCACCTCTTGCTGCAGCGCGTCGGTATCTCTCCACTAACAGTGCAAAAAGCACCTTCCTGCGTAATTCTGGGTTGGTTGTCAAGGTAACCTCGTCCAAATCGCCTACTGAACAAAATCTTACGTCTAGACAAAGTGATATATATGTGCTCCAGACACAAGTCCAATCCCTAATGGACGTCATTTCGGAAACAAGAATAGCGGTTGAAAAATGTCGTCAAGATATGAATGGTTTTGAAAAAATACTATCAGACATTCGCTTCGTTGTTCAAGAGCAATGACGGAAAAAAGGGGAAGATCGTGCTGCTCCATCAGATTCTACAACCTGAAACATTAGCACTCAGGTGAAATGATATGTGCTTCTATACATCTGATGGTGCTTTTATCTGCAAGGACTGTAAACTTTATGCCAACAGCCCTTTCCTTGTATGGTTGGAATTTATTTTGTTGTGATACAACATTTATGATGCTGCTAAAGGCTGCAGTAATTACGATGCTATTTTTGTATAGTGTAGATTTATCTTAGTAGTGTATTCGGCCGAAAGCTTCGTAGGAGCCCAAGATGCCAATCGTCAGGCCCATTCCAATTGGGCTAAAAACGATTATGGGCAGAAATTTGCATGTACCCCACTAAAAATATCTGGGCCTCTAAATTAGCATAAACCTACATATTTTTCCGGTAGGCCTGTGCCCATAGTGGGCCTTTAACAGGTCTAAACATAATTTGGGCCCTTAACAATAGGCCGTTTACAGGTGTAAATATCTCAAGCCCATAAAAACATGGGCCTTTAATAGGCCGAAATTGAGATTGGGCCCTTATTGTGCCAAATAGCCCACTGGTCTTAGAAGGTCGAAATGGTGGTCCATTTATAATGTGGATCTTTCACAGACTGAAATTCGGACGGGCCGTAAATGCGCTGACCTAATACACGGGCCTTTAACCTGCCGGAAGTTCGGTCGGGCTTGATTAGCGTCATTTTTATATGGGCCATTAATGGGCCCGATGTGACGTTGGGCCACATATGGCCCATGGATTTAGTCCGATGTTAACAGGCCAAAAATCACAATAGGCCGAAAGTGGCCCAAATCTATAGTGGGCCTCTAACTGGCCGAATGTCAGACATGGCCGAATATGACCCAAATCCTTCACGGTCGTTTATGTGCTGAAAGTTTCAATGGCTTGTAAATGGGCCCAAATGAAGCAGGACCTTTAACAGGCCGGAAATACACCAGGCCGTAATTCGGCCCAAATACTTAGCGGACTGTTAACGGGCCAGAAGTGCCCATAGGCCGCGATGATGACAAGTTTAGGATAGGTCATTGACGGGCCAATTTGAGAGTAGTCGTACGGGCCTTAACTGAGAATTTTGGGCCTTTAGCTGGGTCGGCCCATTATGGTCTGCCAAATCTTGTGGGCCTTCAGCTGGGCCGGCACATTATGGTCCGCTAAATCTTGTGGGCCTTTAGCTGGGCCGGCCCATTATGGTCTGCAAAATCTTGTGGGCCTTTAGCTAGGCCAGCCCATTATGGTCCACTAAATCTTGTGGGCCTTTAGCTGGGCCAGCCCATTTTGGTCCGCTAAATCTTGTGGGCCTTCAGTTGGGCCAGCCCATTTAAACTTTATGGGCCACTTTTGGGCCCGTCCACGTGTCAGCATATCATAGTCCCATCTCGACCGTTGGATGAGTGACACATGTGCTAACGCGGAGCTGACATGTGGTTCCGTCGGCCAATGAGAATTTTACACATGGAAAATCGGCATTGGTCGTGGCTATTAGCGGGTTATCGGATCTAAAACTGGACCCGATAGCTTAACGGTGCTTAACGGCGTTGATACGTCTCCAACGTATCTATAATTTTTTATTGTTCCATGCTATTATATTACCTGTTTTGAATGGTTATGGGCTTTATTATACACTTTTATATTACTTTTGGGACTAACCTATTAACCGGAGGCCCAGCCCATATTGCTGTTTTATTGCCTGTTTCAGTATTTCGAAGAAAAGGAATATCAAACGGAGTCCAAACGGAATGAAACCTTCGGCAGCGTTATTTTTGGGAAGAATATAATCCTGGAGACTTGGAGTTCATGTCAGAAGATCCCCGAGGACTCCACGAGATAGGAGGGGCGCCCCCTCACCCTACAGGGCATGGCCCCCTGTCTGGTGGGCCCCTCGAGCACCTCCCGGCCGACTTCTTTCGCCTATATAAGCCTATGTACCCTAAAAACATCGAATATCAAGATAAATCGGGAGTTCCGCCGCTGCAAGCCTCTGTAGCCACCAAAAACCTCTCGGGAGCCCGTTTCGGTACCCTGCCGGAGGGGGAACCCATCACCGGTGGCCATCTTCATCATCCCGGCGCTCTCCATGACGAGGAGGGAGTAGTTCACCCTCGGGGCTGAGGGTATGTACCAGTAGCTATGTGTTTGATCTCTCTCTCTCTCGTGTTCTCTCTCGTGTTCCCTCTATGGCACGATCTTGATGTATCGTGAGCTTTGCTATTATAGTTGGATCTTATGATGTTTCTCCCCCTCTACTCTCTTGTGATGAATTGAGTTTCCCCTTTGAAATTATCTTATCGGATTGAGTCTTTGATTTGAGAACACTTGATGTATGTCTTGCCGTGCTTATCTGTGGTGACAATGGGATATCATGTGCCACTTGATGTATGTTTTGGTGACCAACTTGCGGGTTCCGCCCATGAACCTATGCATAGAGGTTGGCACACGTTTTCTTGACTCTCCGGTAGAAGCTTTGGGGCACTCTTTGAAGTACCTTTGTGTTGGTTGGATGAATCTGAGATTGTGTGATGCATATCGTATAATCATGCCCACGGATACTTGAGGTGACAATGGAGTATCTAGGTGACATTAGGGTTTTGGTTGATTTGTGTCTTAAGGTGTTATTCTAGTATGAACTCTTTAATAGATCGATCCAAAAGAATAACTTTGAGGTGGTTTCGTACCCTACCATAATCTCTACATTTGTTCTCTGCTATTAGTGGCTTTGGAGTGACTCTTTGTTGCATGCTGAGGGATTGTTATATGATCTATCTATGTTATTATTGTTGAGAGAACTTGCACTAGTGAAAGTATGAACCCTAGGCCTTGTTTCCTATCATTGCAATACCGTTTACGCTCACTTTTATCATTAGTTACCTTGCTGTTTTTATAATTTCAGATTACAAATACCTTTATCTACCATCCATATTGCACTTGTATCACCAACTCTTCGCCGAACTAGTGCACCTATACCATCTACCATTGTATTGGGTGTGTTGGGGACACAAGAGACTCTTTGTTATTTGGTTGCAGGGTTGCTTGAGAGAGACCATCTTCATCCTACGCCTCCTATGGATTGATAAACCTTAGGTCATCCACTTGAGGGAAATTTGCTACTGTCCTACAAACCTGTGCACTTGCAGGCCCAACAACGTCTACAAGAAGAAGGTTGCGTAGTAGACATCAAGCAGTTTCTGGCGCCGTTGCCAGGGAGGTGAGTGCTTGAAGGTATATCTTTAGATCTTGCAATTGAATCTTTTTGTTTCTTGTTTTATCACTAGTATAGTTTATAAAAGAAAATTACAAAAAATTGGAGTTAAGTTTGTCTCATACGCTTCGTATTTTTAATATATTTTGTGAGAATGATGCAAAGGAAAATTGTGCTCAAGTGCTAGAAGAAGAATGCATTAAAATGCTTGGTACTAGATCTTTGTATGATGAGCATGATTTCAATGTTGTTAGTATGAATTCCTTGCATATCCATGATGCTAATGATATGAAAAGCCACAAGCTTGGGGAAGCTATGTTTGATGAATATGATATATTTTGTCCCCCAAGCTTTGATGAGCATATTTATTTTGATGATAGCATGCCTCCTATTTATGATGATTATATTGATGAAAGTGGGTTTGGAAGAGTGTCAACTTTAGGAAGTAGTGATCCCACTATTTTGGAGGATGTTGAATCTTATTGTGATGAATATGAAAGTGTATTTGGAAAAGTGTCAACTTTATTTAGTGATTCCACTATCTTGGGAGAGGTTTCAATCGATTATGATGAGAACGAAGTTGCTACTTCTGATGATTATTGTGATGAAACTTATGCTATTAAAAGTAGTGATGATTATATTTGCAAATCTTTTCATGATTATGATTACCCTTTTTCTGAACATTACTCTTTTAATGTGGAAACAATTTTTAGTGTTCAAGTCTCTTATGATACTCCCACTATTCCGAATGAGAAGAATTTTGCTTATGTGGAGAGTAGTGAATTTTCTATGCTTGTAGATCATGAAAAGAATGCTTTAGGTGCTGGTTATATTGTTTAATTCATTCATGATGCTACTGAAAATTATTATGATGGAGGAACATATGCTTGTAGGAATTGCAATAATATCAAGTTTCCTCTCTATGTGCTTAAATTTTTGAAGTTATGCTTGTTTTGTCTTCCTATGCTTGTTGATTATTGTTCCCATAAGTTGTTTGCTCACAAAATCCCTATGCATAGGAAGTGGGTTAGACTTAAATGTGCTAGTCATATTCTTCATGATGCTCTCTTTATGTTTCAATTCTTATGTCTTATGTAAGCATCATTGAGATCATCATGCCTAGCTAGGGGCGTTAAACGATAGCGCTTGTTGGGAGGAAACCCAATTTTATTTTAGTTTCTTTATTTTTGGTTCTGTTTAGTAATAAATAATCCATCTATCTTCTTTTCAGATGTGGTTTTATGTTTTAATTAGAGTTTGTGCCAAGTAGAACCTTTGGAAAGACTTGGGTGAAGTGTTTATGATCATGCTGTAAAAAGCAGAAACTTTAGCGCTCACGAGATTAGCTTCAACTTTTTACTGGAGAGTGATATTTAGTTGATTATTTTTGCAGATTATTACTAGACAAATTCCTCAGGTCCACCAATTTATTTTAGAATTTTTGGAGTTACATAAGTTTGCGTTAGTTACAGATTACTACAGACTGTTCTGTTTTTGACAGATTCTGTTTTCATTGTGTTGTTTACTTATTTTGATGAATCTATGGCTAGTAAAATAGTTTATAAACCATAGAGAAGTTGGAATACATTAGGTTTAGCACCAATATAAATAAATAATTAGTTCATTACAGTACCTTGAAGTGGTGTTTTGTTTTCTTTCGCTAACGGAGCTCACGAGTTTTCTGTTAAGTTTTGTGTTGTGAAGTTTTCAAGTTTTGGGTAAAGATTCGATGGACTATGGAATAAGGAGTGGCAAGATCCTAAGCTTGGGGATACCTAAGGCACCCCAATGTAATATTCAAGGACACCAAAGACCTAAGCTTCGGGATGCCCCGGATGGCATCCCTACTTCGTCTACGTTCATCGGTAACTTTACTTGGAGCTATATTTTTATTCGCCACATGATATGTGTTTTTCTTGGAGAGTAATTTTCTCTTGTTAGTATTTGCTTTATTTTATTTAGAATAATGTTTTGCATCTTTAGTTTCAATAAAAAAAAGTCAAGGATAGCCTTTGCCATGCTTATTTTGCTACTACACATGTTGCTGTTTGAAAACAGAAAGTTTACCGCTGTTGCAAAAATTCCCTAGAAAATTAAGAGCAAGATATAATGTTGAAACTTTTTTCATGATGAGCTCTGATAAATTTACTACAGTGGGAATTTTATTTCATAATATTTGGAGTTAGGGAAATATTGATACTCTTGCATTCTTTACAGACTATACTGTTTTGGCAGATTGCTGTTATGTTTGCATTATTTGCATATGTTTGCTTGTTTAATGATTCTATTTAAGTATAGGAGTATTAAATATGCAGAGACATTTAGTATTCAATGTTTAATAATAATTTTAGTGATTTGTCACAGTAGAAAATGATAAGGTTTTGCATTGGTTTATACTAACCTATCTCACGAGTTCTTGTTGAGTTTGGTGTGTATGAAGCTTTTGATAAAAAGAGAAACCATGATATGAGAGGAATTAGGGAGACACAAAAGTTCAAGCTTGGGGATGCCCAAGGCGCCCCAAGATAATATTTCAAGAAGTCTCAAGCATCTAAGCTTGGGGATGCCCCGGTAGGCATCCCACCTTTCTTCTTCAACCACTATCAGTTAGTATCAGATGAGCCTAAGTTTTTGCTTCTTTACATGAGTTGTGCTATCCTTGCAATGATATTTTATTTTGTTTTGCTTTCTGTTTGAATACAATACCAAGATCTGAAATTCCTTAATGTTAGAGAGTCTTCACATAGTTGCACAATTATTTAACTACTCATTGATCTTCACTTATATCTTATTGGAGTAGTTTGTCGTTTGCTCTAGTGCTTCACTTATATCTTTTAGAGCACGGCGGTGGTTTTATTTTGTAGAAATTAATGAACTCTCATGCTTCACTTATATTATTTTGAGATTCTTAAAAAGCATGGTAATTTGAACGAAAACTTTCATAGGAGGTGAACTGGATGCTATGATCAATTTGATACTTGATAATTGTTTTGAGATATGGAGGTAGTGATATTAAAGTCATGCTAGTTGGGTGATTATGAATTTAAAGAATTCTTGTGTTGAAGTTAGCAAGTCGCGTAGCATGCACGTATGGTTAAAGTTGTGTAAAAAATTTGAAACATGAAGTGTACCTGGCTTGTGCATCCTTATGAGTGGCGGTCGGGGACGAACGATGGTCTTTTCCTACCAATCTATCTCCCTAGGAGCATGCGCGTAGTTCTTGATTTTTTATGACTTCTAAATTTTTGCAATAAGTATATGAGTTCTTTCGACTAATGTGGAGTCCATGGATTATACGCACTTTTACCTTTCCGCCATTGCTAGCCTCGTCGGTACCGTGCAGTGCCCTTTCTCACCTTGATAGGTTGTGCAAACTTCGCCGGTGCATCCAAACCCCGTGATATGATACGCTCTATCACACATAAGCCTCATTATATCTTCCTCAAAACAGCCACCATACCTACCTATTTATGGCATTTCCATAGCCATTCCGAGATATATTGTCATGCAACTTTCCACCTTTCCGTTTATCATCATTATGACATACATTACTTTTGTCATATTGCCATTGCATGATCATGTATTGACATCGTATTTGTGGCAAAGCCACCATGCATTATTTTTCATACATGTCACTCTTGATTCATTGCACCATCCCGGTACACCACCGGAGGCATTCATATAGAGTCATATTTTGTTCTAGTTTTGAGTTGTAATTCATATGTTGTAATCAATGAAAGTGTGATGATCATCATTATTAGAGCATTGCCCAAAAAGAAAAAAGGAAAAAAAGAAAGGCCAAAAGAAAAAAGAAGGCCCAAAGAAAAAAAAGAAAAGAAAAAAAGAAAATATATAAAAAGGGGCAATGCTACTATCTCTTTTTCCACACTTGTGCTTCAAAGTAGCACCATGTCTTTCATATAGTGAGTCTCATATGTTGTCACTTTCATATACTAGTGGGAGTTTTTCATTATAGAACTTGGCTTGTATATTCCTATGATGGGCTTCCTCAAATGCCCTAGGTCTTTGTGAGCAAGCAAGTTGGATGCACACCCACTAGTTTTCTTTTGTTGAGCATTCATTTATAGCTCTAGTGCATCCGTTGCATGGCAATCCCTACTCCTCATGTTGACATCAATTGATGGGCATCTCCATATAGCCCGTTAATTATCCTTGTCAATGTGAGACTTTCTCCTTTTTTGTCTTCTCCACACCATCCCCATCCTCATATTCCATTCCACCCCTAGTGCTATATCCATGGCTCACGCTCATGTATTGCGTGAAGATTGAAAAAGTTTGAGATTATTTAAGTATGAAACAATTGCTTGGCTTGTCATCGGGGGTATAGAAGTTGGGAACATCTTTGTCTGACGAAAATGAAGCATAGCCTAACTATATGATTATGTAGGGATGAACTTTCTTTTGCCGTGCTATTTTGAGAAGACATGATTACTTTGATTAGTATGCTTGAAGTGTTACTATTTCTTTTATCAATATGAACTTTTATTTTGAATCATTTGGATCTGAACATTCATGCCACAATAAAGAAAATTACTTTGAGAATCATGCTAGGTAGCATTCCACATGAAAAATTCTGTTTTTATCATTTACCTACTCGAGGACGAGCAGGAATTAAGCTTGGGGATGCTTGATACATCTCCAACGTATCTATAATTTTTGATCGTGCCATGCTATTATATTACCTGTTTTGAATGATTATGGGCTTTATTATACACTTTCATATTACTTTTGGGACTAACCTATTAACCGGAGGCCTAGCCCATATTGTTGTTTTATTGCCTGTTTCAGTATTTCGAAGAAAAGGAATATCAAACAGAGTCCAAACGGAATGAAACCTTCGGCGGCGTTATTTTTGGGGAAAATATGATCCTGGAGACTTGGAGTTCACGTCAGAAGATTCCCGAGGACTCCACGAGATAGGAGGGCGCCCCCCCCCCCTCCCCCGCCACAGGGCGCGGCCCCCTGTCTTGTGGGCCCCTCGAGCACCTCCCGACCGACTTCTTTCGCCTTTATGTATAAGCCTACATACCCTAAAAACATCGAATATCAAGATAGATCGGGAGTTCCGCTGCCGCAAGCCTCTGTAGCCACCAAAAACCTCTCTGGAGCCCGTTCCGGTACCCTGCTGGAGGGGGAACCCATCACCGGTGGCCATCTTCATCATCCCGACGCTCTCCATGACGAGGAGGGAGTAGTTCACCTTCGGGGCTGAGGGTATGTACAAGTAGCTATGTGTTTGATCTCTCTATTTCTCGTGTTCTCTCTCGTGTTCCCTCTATGGCACGATCTTGATGTATCGCAAGCTTTGCTATTATAGTTGGATCTTATGATGTTTCTCCCCCTCTACTCTCTTGTGATGAATTGAGTTTCCCCTTTGAAGTTATCTTATCGGATTGAGTCTCTGATTTGAGAATACTTGATGTATGTCTTGCCGTGCTTATCTGTGGTGACAATGGGATATCACGTGCCACTTGATGTATGTTTTGGTGACCAACTTGTGGGTTCCGCCCATGAAACTATGCATAGGGGTTGGCACACGTTTTCTTGACTCTCCGGTAGAAGCTTTGGGGCACTCTTTGAAGTACCTTTGTGTTGGTTGGATGAATCTGAGATTGTGTGATGCATATCGTATAATCATGCCCACGGATATTTGAGGTGACAATGGAGTATCTAGGTGACATTAGGGTTTTGGTTGATTTGTGTCTTAAGGGGTTATTCTAGTACGAACTCTTTAATAGATCGATCCGAAAGAATAACTTTGAGGTGGTTTCGTACCCTACCATAATCTCTACGTTTGTTCTCTGCTATTAGTGGCTTTGGAGTGACTCTTTGTGGCATGTTGAGGGATTGTTATATGATCTATCTATGTTATTATTGTTGAGAGAACTTGCACTAGTGAAAGTATGAACCCTAGGCCTTGTTTCCTATCATTGCAATACCGTTTACGCTCACTTTTATCATTAGTTACCTTGCTGTTTTTATAATTTCAGATTACGAATACCTTTATCTACCATCCATATTGCACTTGTATCACCATCTCTTCGCCGAACTAGTGCACCTATACAATCTACCATTGTATTGGGTGTGTTGGGGACACAAGAGACTCTTTGTTATTTGGTTGCGGGGTAGATTGAGAGAGACCATTTTCATCCTACGCCTCCTACGGATTGATAAACCTTAGGTCGTCCACTTGAGGGAAATTTGCTACTGTCCTACAAACCTATGCACTTGCAGGCCCAACAACGCCTTCAAGAAGAAGGTTGCGTGGTAGACATCAGGCGTCCCGTTACGGTGGATGCCATGTGTCGGTCACCATTGACGAAAGCATTTCTATGACGTGCGATTTATCATCATGGAAGTGGACAGTTCTGTGATGATAATTTTGGTAATGTCATGGAACACTTCTACGACAGCACTCGTATGAATATCTTGATTCTATCATAAAATCGTCATGGATATACATGCATGACAGAAAACGTGACCTACTGTGACAAACACGTATCATCACAGAAGTGTATTTTTTTTGTAACGATTAGAGCATCTCCAGCCGTTGGCCACCAGGGGGCGCATAAAATCGCCGCCTAGGGGCGAGCCGGCGCAAAAAATCGGCCTGGGGCAAGTGGGTTCCCAGACGCCGACCCCAGGGCTGCCCCCAGACACCGTTTATGTTTAAAAAGGAGTATTCGGCAAAGTTCAGGTAACATTCGGCTAAAATTCGGCAAACTGGGCATATATTAGACATGTTCGACATTTAACATAGCAAATTTATTAGAAAAAAGGCCAGAACTACAACTACGGGCCAAAAAAGTCGCCGAGCACGGCGAAGTCGCCGCTGTCGCCGCCATCCTCGTCGTCAGCGGCGGCGGTCTTCTCCTCCTTGACGCGGCCGCACCTGCTAGACCCTTGCCCAGTGTCGCCATGGCGGACCGGTGGCGGTGGCGGCGCTCGTCGTCGTCGCTGTCGTCGAGGACGACGACGTCTCTGCCCCGGCTTCATGTTCGAACTGCTCTAGGGCGTGGCACTGGCGCTCCATCTCCATCTGCAGCCAATCATCACACGCCCATTTTAGGGCTGCCGCCTCGTCGAGCTCCCCGGCGCCATGCTCCGTCTTCACGGCGGGGAGCCTCGGCTCCGTTTTCACGGCCGCGCGCCAAGGAGGAGGCGCGCCGGCCACCCTCATTTATGACGATGCCAGCAATGCTAGTGCGTCCGCCGAGCGGCATCTCCGCTGCGGGCTCGGTCTTGACACCAAACACCATGGGTGAGCCGGAGGAGTGGGAAGAAGAACGGGAGGAGGAAGTTCAGGAGGAGCCAAACCTCCTGGGCATCCATTGCGCGGCGCTCCGGCGGCGGACCGGGGCGGCCGCCGCGGCAGGGTATGCCAACGGCGGGTCGTTGCCGCCCTCGAGGTGCTCCAGCACGTCCTAGAGCGTGTGGCCGGGGGCGCCCCACCATACGCGGCGCCCCTCGCTGTTCTTGATGCCGCCCACCACCAGCGCCGCATTGGTGGACGCCAGCCTCTGCTCCTAACGGTGCTGGAAGTACGCAGCCCACGACGTGTGGTTGTCGATGGTGTACTGGGGGAGGGTGCGTTGCTCCTCTGTCAGGGAGGCTCGCACGCGGTCCACCTCGGTAGCGAAGTAGGCGGGGCACGCCTCGACGTCGGGCACCGGGGGAATGGGCACACCCCGTTGCTGAGCCTCCACCCCGTCGGCCCGACGCGCATGTCCGGTGGCGCCGGGATGTTCGCCTAGAAGAGTAACCACGCCTCCCACTCGTGGAGCGAGCGGCGGCCGAAGCCGTTGGCCGCCTCTGCGTCTCCGGGGAATCGTGCGGCCATCGGGCTTGGGAGAGAGGGAGAGGAAGGGAAGAAGCATCGGCGAGCGGCTGCGCACTGGGGAGAGGGAGAGCTTGGCGGCGGTCGACGGCGGCTGTGGGCTGGTGTGGCCAAAGGCGAGGGAGGCCACCGGCTTATATAGCCCGCACCGTGTGTACAAGGCTGACCGGCGGCAGCCTTGCCATTGATTCCATGCGTGAAACCGAGGCGTTCCGATGACGACGAGGTGCGTGTCACTGACTCGGCGGGCCCGCGGATCTTTCGCGCCAAAACAGCTCGCCCCGGTGCCCCCGGGCGCCCCCCAGGGCGCCGGGTTTGGCCTGGGTCCATTGGCGCTGATTTCGGCCCAAGCCGGCGAAAAACGGGCTCCTGGGGGCGCGACTGGGCCGTTTTTTTGGCGCCCGCACGAAAATATCGCCTGGGGGGCGTGTTGGGGGCGTGATACGTCTCCGTCGTATCTATAATTTTTTATTGTTCCATGCCAATATTTTACAACGCTCATATACTTTTGGCAACTTTTTATACTATTTTTTGGGACTAACATATTGATCCAGTGCCCATTGCCAGTTCCTGTTTGTTGCATGTTTTATGTTTCGCAGAAACCCAATATCAAATGGAATCCAAACGGGATAAAAACGGATAGAGAATTATTTTCGAATATTTGTGATTTTCCGAAGGAACAATCAACGCGAAACGGTGCCCGTGGTGGCCAGGAGATAGGGGGCGCGCCCTCCCCCCTGGGCGCGCCTGGCACTCTCCTCGGCCACCTGTAAGGTGGTTGACGCTCTTCGTTTGCCGCAAAAAAGCTAATTTATGAGAAATATCTGGGCGAAAGATTCACCCCAATCGGAGTTATGGATCTCCGGATATAAAAGAAACGGTGAAGGGGCAGAATCTGAGAATGCAGAAACAGAGAGAGACAGAGAGATAGATCCAATCTCAGAGGGGCTCTCGCCCCTCCCACGCCATAGGAGCCAAGGACCAGAGGGGAAACCCTTCTCCCATCTTGGGAGGAGGTCAAGGAAGATGAAGAAGAAGGGGAGCTCTCTCCCCCTTGCTTCCGGTGGTGCCGGAGCGCTGCCGTGGGCGATCATCATCACCGTGATCTTCATCAACACCTCCATCATCTTCACCAACATCTCCATCACCTTCCGCCATCTATATTCAGTGGTCCACTCTCCCACAACCCGTTGTACCCTCTACTTGAATATGGTGCTTTATGCTTCATATTATTATCCAATGATGTGTTGCCATCCTATGATGTCTGAGTAGATTTCCAGTGTCCTATCGGTGATTGATGAATTGCTATGATTGGTTTGAGTTGCATGTTTTATTATTGGTGCTGTCCTATGGTGCTCTCCGTGTCGCGCAAGCGTGAGGGATCCCCGCTGTAGGGTTCGCAATATGTTCATGATTTGCTTATGGTGGGTGGCGTGAGTGACAGAAGCACAGACCCGAGTAAGTAGGTTGTTTGCGTATGGGATAAAGGGGACTTGATGCTTTAATGCTATGGTTGGGTTTTACCTTAATGAATCTTTAGTAGTTGCGGATGCTTGCTAGAGTTCCGATCATAAGTGCATATGATCCAAGTAGAGAAAGTATGTTAGCTTATGCCTCTCCCTCAAATAGAATTGCAATACTGATTACCGGTCTAGTAACGTAGTCAATTGCTTAGGGACAATTCCGCAACTCCTACCACCACTTTTCCACACTCGCTATATTTACTTTATTATTCCTTTATCTAAACAGCCCCTACTTTCTATTTACGCGTTCTTTACTTTCTTGCAAACCTATCCAATAACACCTACAAAGTACTTCTAGTTTCATACTTGTTCTAGGTAAAGCGAACGTCAAGCGTGCGTAGAGTCGTATCAGTGGCCGATAGGACTTGAGAGAGTATTTGTTCTACCTTTAGCTCCTCGTTGGGTTCGACACTCTTACTTATCGAAAGATGCTACAACTATCCCGTATACTTGCGGGTTATCAGGGCGCGACTGGAGATGCTCTTATTGCACAAACTTCTTAATTCCAGTGCTCCATCGGCCGCCATTCCACCGCCGCCGCTACTTTCCCGGTGTCTTGACCACATGTTCGCGCCCCTCTCTCGTCCTATTATGTTGTCTTAGGCCTCGCCCTGCTCTGATCGAGCTCGCGGCCGAGCACCATGGCCGCCGTGGAACGGGTCTGATGGCATGCGCGGCCGACGAGTCCCCAATTGCGCCTTGCGCTCCGTGCATACCCACAGGGCCTAATGCATGCCAACGCGATGGTTCAGTGCCCTAACGTATGCTCCTCCGGCGAGCCGTTGTGCGCTTTGTTGCAACGACGGTGTTACAAATGACGACAATTGCAACAAGGGAGAAGAGAGCTGAGATGATTTATTTTGCAACAAGGACCATGTTGCAATTGCAAGAAGGCTATTGTTGCACAAGATGCAGAGCTTTTATGCAACCAGGCTCATGTTGCAGGATGTTTCTACAACAAGGATCATGTTGCAATCACCACGTGTGTAGATCGGGCGGCTCGCTACCTGCTCGATATGTCAGAAAGATCAGTCGGCCAACGTGGCACAACCAATTATTTTTTAAGATAACCTACCTCATGGGTAGTACTACACATCTGCCATATGATAATTTGAAAAGATTCATCACCTCTGCAACGGTTGGATGGAGCTATGATAGACGTATGATCTTTGCAATAGGAGCTTTACTGCAATATTTCCCTCGCGGTATTTTTCTCCAATCTCTCGAATAGGAGCCTTGTTATGATCGACCTTTTGCAACATAGGCCTTGTTGCAAACTTTTCTAGTACATTTTTTTTCCTTCGATCTCTGCAACAGGAGCCTGGTTGCACTCGGTCTTCTACAACAAAAGCCTTGTTCCAATTTTTCTGGAACCATTTTTTCCTCCGATCTCTGCAACATAAGTAGTTGCGCTCGGCCTCCTTCAACAAGAACCTCGTTGCATTCTTTGACATTCTCTTATTTACCCTCCATGCCTTCTTTGAGGGGACCCCTACTGCTCCCATGAGGGGGGTAGAACAACTGCGACGGACTTGGCCATCATGGTGGTCGGGCACAGAACATGTTGGAGAGACGGGTTAGGTTACAAGATAAGCTTGTGGTCTAGGAGGACGGAACAACTAACAAAGCCGGTGGTCGGTTGCATATGACCGATGATGTGGCATGTATCCCACCTAGATCAGAGGAGGGGAGGTTTGGGGGAGACACATGGAGCAGTTCGCGGTGGCCGCAGATCAGACGAGCACCAAACTTCGGTTGCAATTTGGTAAGTCCTTTTCTTCGGGTGATTGACTCTCGTCCCATAATTCTTTTTTCAAAAACACCCCAAACATATCTTTATTGAAAACGTCTATTTACCCCATGATGGAGCTATGGGCGTCGACCGCCTCCACGTCCATCAGATCTATTTTTTGATCAGATGGCTTGTAACCATTTTCACATATTTAGGCCAACTCTAATGCAGTGACACATTTCATCCACCCGCATACTTTTGGGTCCACGTGAGCAGAAAACATGGTCCAAGGCGCCAACGCAAATGGATGGGTGTCCATTTGGACCGACTTTTGGTCCAAATTGGCATGCTACCGGGTCGGCTCTTTGACGAGCTCTGTGGTGGCGGTGGAGGCTGCACCTCTTGATAGTGTAGGTGGAAAGGGGTATATCGATGGGTGCCCTTGGGTTGTTTTCTTCTGAAGAAGAGGCGGCACCCACATATGATTCGGATGGGCTAGACTTTATCACGGTGGTGACCCAGGTGCTTCGTGAGATGCTGGAGGATTCTGGGTGAAAGATTCGCGTTTTGGCGCAGGTGTGCGCAATGCTCGCGGGTTCCTCCTCCTATTGTCGGGCTCCGAGTGAAAACCCTTGTTTGTCTATCAGACGTGACATCGGTGACGGTTTGCGTTGTTATTCTTTTCATCGGTGACGGTTTGTCTATCATATATGATATATCATATAAAATAGAAGGTATAAGAAATGGATATAATGAAATTCTTGATTCGATCTTACGACCTAATTTATTTGATTAATGGATCAACAACCAAACCATCCATTTTATGGAAAAGAAGGAGCATGGTCTTTTTTGCTTTTGAAGATTGTTCAAATTATAAGGACACAAAGAGAATAACATAGATGCTCACACCACATCTTTCACATTTTGTTCCTCCTGCTTGTCCCGATATCAGTCACTGACGCAAGTTGTGGTGCTTGGATCCTGAGGAGGCATCACTCTTAATCTGCATCGCCATGGCGCAGGTAAAGCCCTAGTGGGTAGCAAGTTGCCATTGTGCTTTCTAGGCCACCAACTCATTTCCATCATCCTCAACTACCCCTCTTGATTGGAAAATTTGTGAAAATATAACTACTTTGGAAGATGTGGTGTGAAGCGCTTATGAGTTCATTAGTCTATTGAACGATAGCATTATCTGTTTCGATTCAATTCAAATGCAAAGTTTATCCTCACTGCGTGCCAGACTGCCAAGTTGAAGCAAAGTACGAATGCACCACCAGCTGCTTGGATCGATGAGGCGGATAACCCGGAGAAAAGGCCACAAAGGTCCAGAGTTGATTAGTGCATCTATTGTAACATTTTTTGTTTCACATTGGCTGTCACGCAGGGTGCATCGATGGCGTGCCACACTGCCAGATTAAACTAATACACTGCTGGGATCGATGGGGTGGAGACATAGGAGATGAGTTAGAAAACCTATAAATACATGATGTGGCAGTCGAGAAGTAATATCTGTTGTAGGTAACCGTGAACTACAGAGAGGCATCTTGTGAACTTACTTGGAGACTCAGGATGCTTGCAGCGCTTTACTAATTGGTTAGTGAATTCTAAGCTGCATCTGATCCTTTATATTTTTTGTGCCCTCCCAAGGTTGCAACTGAGGTTTGGCTAATATGAAGGATCTGACAATGGTGAAAATATGGTGTGAGTCTAAGACGGAGCTCTGCCGTGTAACACGGAGCCTCGAGTCAATCCGACAGCTGCTATGTAAAAATCTAGATGGCTTTTGTGGCACATCAGCGATCAAGTACTTTAAACATCTCGAGGAGATAGCTCTTGATCATGAAGTGGGTGGTGACACAAAGCATAAGTGGAAAGAAGCAGCAAGGAAACACCCAAGACGTCCCAAGATTTTCTTTGTCTAGACAGCATCAACATCCTGGTAATGAAGCGTGATGTACTTGCCTACTATGAAACCCATGCATGCGTGGGCCGGCTGACACAGAGTCTCCTTGAAAAATAATAATTGATGTATGTGTAATTTAAATTTCAATGAAATACTTAGCAAAGTACTACTCCTCTTTCTATTCCGAAGCACATAAGAATCCAATGAGACTGTCCAATCAGATTCCAGTGTTTGGAAGTGGAGGGGCAAAGGTTCCCCGCAAAAAAAAAGAGGAGAGGTTAAGGTAACGCACCATTGGCAATCGACAAAGAAGCATAGCGTCCGAGGAGTTTGATAATAAACACAAGGTAGCAGGCATGGCAGTAGAGGCGCAAGACGCCAGTGCGATGAGTGTGACATTGTAAGGAGATGAACCACAAGAGAGAGAGAGAGAGAGAGAGAGAGAGGGGCACCGCGTGTCCCCGTCTCCATCTACTTCCCCTCTCATCTCGCGAGCCACACTCTTCTTTGGATGAAGCCAGCGGATATGGGCGATCCCGGTAGCAGCTCGTCGTCCCAGTTTAAAGTGCAACATGTTAATATCAACCTGATATGGATCTACCGCCTCTCTGGCCTGGAAGCGTCCCCGATGACCTGCGGCGTGGTGACCTAGTCGGATTTTTTTATAGTGATTTCATCTGAAAAAATAGCATTTTAGACTGCTTAATTTGTGGTTTCTAATACAATGTAAGATCTAGCCAAGACATCAAGCGTGCACAATTGCACACCTTCTAATTATTAATAAGAATAAAACAAATATATCACACCAAACAAGCGATAAGAAGAACGCTACAAGAATCAACAACACCAACCACCGCAACAACACATGAACTGCGAGAGAGAGGGGTTCTTCAAAAGCAATGCCTAAATGAAAAGAACGACAGGGCAAAACACAAATGTCACAGGTTCCAAAAATTGAACACCAGATTATGGATTTCACCTCTAAGATTTTGAGAAAGTTTTCCGCCGAGGTATTTGCCCGAGAGAGGGAGAGAGAGGTAGTACCATAGCAATCCCCATTTTTTCCTCATGTGCATGTCACGTGATGTTGTGAGAGGGAGCATACACATGAGAGTGCTCGTGCCAGTTTATCCTATACGCTCCATGTCCATGCCCCTAGCGTGCGTGCGCCAGGCCGGGACGCTGTCGACGTTCACTCGTAAGTCTCCTCGAAAGTAATAATCCAAGAACCTACACGTATTTTAAGTTTCAATATACACTACAGGAAAAAAATTGTAAGCCGTGTGCCTAATACACTCGGCTTATGCCGATTTGCACTCGGCTTATATATAAGCCGAGTAAAAATCACGGTTTATAGGACACGGCTTACGGGGGACCGGCTTACCAGGTATAAGCCGGGTGCCGTGCTAAAAAAACCGGCTTACGAGGCACACGGTTTAATAAAGTAACATAACGATAGCCATGTGTTAACGGCCATGTGTCAGCATCGGTGTAAGCCGAGTGCCGCCCGCAACGCTCGGTTTTATATAATAGGATAGGCATGTAGTGCTCCTATTTTATTTGCCAGCCGGTTGTGGCTCCATGTTTAGGCTCGCTTGAGCAACCTATTTTCTTTTCAAACTTTCAGATATTGGAGACTTTGTGACTGGTTTTGTTCTTTAATAATATAAGCCGTATGCATCTTTCTGATGCAGAGGCTGGGGTCATACCCCTTTTCTAAAAAAAAATATATATATTATATATAAGCCGAGTGCCTCCTTCTCGGCTTATATTTGGCAGGCCGCCGCTTGTAGTGCCTATAAGCCGGGTGCCTGGCACCTGTTACACACAGCTTATACCTTATAAGCCGAGTGCCAAATCTGAGGTATTGCGGTTTGCTGGTATTCAAATGTATGCGTACACACCCCAGGTATTCAAGTATTCAAATGTATATGTATACACCCCGGCTACAAACGCCCACACATACATAGTACGTACTGCTGTTACACATAGGAATCAATCGAGTGGATCGATTAGCTTTAGCTAGCTATATACATACTACTAGTGGTCTAGTACACGTGAGAGTAGATCGAGCGGCTCGATTAGCTAGATAGAGGCTAGCTTTGCTTGCTGGTGGATCGATGCGGCCGTGCTGGAGCACTCACCCGCCGGCGAGGAGGAGCACTGCATCGAGCTGAGCATGGACGGGTAGCTTCTGCTGCCGCGAGCTGCTGCTGCTTGCTCCGTTGACTGCTGCTCTTTGAGGAGGCTGCGGCACTTCGCCGTAGGCGGCGGCGGCGTGGAGTGGAGAAGGAGTGGACAGAGAGGAGGGAGAACCGGTAGCCATTGAGGAGAGGATGGGGATATAATAAGGGAGAGAGGGGAGGGAGGAAAGAGGCCAACAGCCGTTCGATTTCGGAAGGAGCGCACGAGATATGCGGCTGAGTTCTTGCCATGTCACTGATCCGTGGCTCACACGGCTCAGCCAATGAGAAAAAAGCACATGAGCTACATTATGTGTGTTTCTTTACTAGTACGTTTTCATATTAATTAGGACCCATAATTGCATTATTTTGTCATACATTTTTATCACAGCCTCTAGGTATCATATAAAGACACGCTACCAAGTTTCAAGAATTTCGGAGTTCGTTTGCATTCTCTGGAATTAAAAAACCAACAAACTTTATGTTTGGGTCGAATATTGGCGCCCTTGTGTTTGGAATTCCTTTTATTTTCTTGTATATGGTCTAAACATAGACTCAAGAACGCAAATATGAATTTTCAATCAAATTTTGCCAACTTTTTCACGCACTTGTATTCAAATTTAAATTATATCCGTTACATGTCTAGAAATGCACTTAATGACTTAAATATAGCAAACGGAACCCGAAAGATACCAAAATTTTACATGGATCAAGTAATGGTGTATATTCAATGTATAAAAATTTCCAAGACCAGCGGATGTAGCAACGGTCGCTTTGCCTTCATATCTTGCTCGTTCTCTCTCGAAAACACGTTTCTTCCTCGGAGACGGTCTAGTTTTCAAGCGATGTACATCACAACTTTTACGAAATGTTCTCAAATTTATAACACAACATTTAGGTGTCATATGAGGGCACCATGCCAATTTTCATGTTTTTTGAAGTTCGTTTGCATTTTTTGGCATTTATAAACCGAAAAACTACATGGATCAAGTAATGGTGTATATTGAGTGTAGAAAAAGTTTCAAGGCCAACGGTTGAAGGAACAGTTGTGTCATCTTCACACCTCGCTCGCTCCATCTCAAAAACACATTTCTTCTTCGGAGATGGTCTAGTTTCCAAGCGATATACATCACACCCTTTACGATACGTTCTCAAATTTTCACCACGGTATTTAGGTGTCATGTAAGGGCACCATGCCAATTTTCATGCTTTTCAGAGTTCGTTTGCATTTCTCAAAATTTATAAAAAGAAAAACTACATGTTCGGGGTCAAGTCTTGGCACCCTCATGTTTGAAGTTCATTTATTTTTCTTGCATATGGCCTAAACATACTCAAGAACACAAGTATGATTTTTTAACCTAACCTTGTCAACTTTTTCACGCACTTGTAATTCAAATTCGAATTCTATTCGCTAAAGATATAAAATTGTACTTAATATAAGCTGAGTGTTGTCGCAGTGCACACGGCTTATAGGCCATATAAGCCGAGTGCTGTTGCAGGGCACACAGCTTACAGGCTGCTCCGTGACGGCACCGTCAACCACCTCCGTTTTGGACACGTGGCAGCTATCTATAAGCCGAGTGCTTTTTTGTGTAGATGCCGTGTACCTCATGTAAGCTGAGTGCTTTTCAGCACCACTCGGCTTATAGACTCCCATAAGCCGAGTCCTTTTTATTTGCCGGGTGTTTTTTTCAGCAGACTCCCATACTATTTCACACGGCAAAACGTGATTTTCCTGTAGTGATAATACTCCTACTTGAGACGAAGTACTACTACTCTTTCAAATCCAGAGACGATAAGAATCCAATGAGATTGTCCAATCAGATTCCAGTGTTTGAAACTATGTAGTGTGGGCCAAGGTAATTAACAAGGCGGTGTGAGCACCTAGCTAGGCAATCGACAAAGACGCATAGCTTACGAGGAATTAACAAGAGGCACGACAGTAGAGGCACAGGACAGTGCGATGCATGTGATGTGACGAGGAGATGAACCACAAGAGGAGAGAGAGACACTTGTCCCCGTCTCAATCTGCTTCCACGCTCCTCTCGCCCTAACCAAAGCCACACTCTTCTTCGGATGAGGCCGCCGGACATGGGTGATCCTGGCGGCAGCTCCTCGTCCCGGCCACACGGCAAGCAGGCGCTGCAGCCGGAGGTGGTTCTCTACACGGCGTCAGCTTCAGCGTCGCGCCACAGAACGCGCACCTCCGCCGACCTCTACGCCTTGTGCGCCCTGCTGCGCGGCTATGGCCAGGCCGTGGACGTGCGCGACGTGTCCAGGAGCAAAGCGCACCGCTGCGAGCTCAAGTCGTTGCTTGCGGCTCGGGGCTGCGCCTTCTCCCTCCCGCAGCTCCTCCTGGGCGGCCGGCTCGTCGGCGGCCCTGAGGATGTTAGACAGCTGCACCAGGCCGGCGGGCTGCCGCAACTCCTGGACGCCGCCCCAAGGCCGAGCCCGGCCTTCGTCTGCCAAGCCTGTAAGAGGGTCGGCTCCGGGCCGTGCCCAAAGTGCAGCGAGTCCCGCAACAAGATGCTGGATCACGGCATTGTTGAGGAGGAGGAGGAGGAGAGGGTTGTCCTTTTTTATCCAACCCAAGGTGACACTTCCTTTCTCTCCTTCCTATCCCTCTACTACTATAGCTTGAGTTAGCTGAATAGGCGCAGCTTGGATCTGGTCATGGGATGGCATGCCATGGTGATCGCAGCAAGTGCGCACACCTAGCTCACGTCGAGCATCGGGGGATGGCACGACAGCTAGGCTCGGCTTAGGAAGGAAACTTCCTTCTGTAACGACGACAGTGCAAATGAAGCTTCATACATCGCCTATCTTACTAGTAGGTCGCCACACGAATCAGTTGAATAAACCAGGGTGGCTTGCTGTCTTGGTGCATGATGTCCATTTCTTGCAAGCAATAATAGTTCATGTGTAGGAACTCTAGCGCTAGGAAACGAAATCACAGGATGCAAATTAACTTTCTTATCTTGTATGATTTGTGGATTGGATGAAGATAATGTACTGGGGCTCTAGTGCTGGAAGAAATCTGTGGCAGCCATCAAACCTGTCGTTGTACCATCATCCCTGCTACAGTGGTGGGCTTAGGCCATTCGCATTGTCATAGCCACCGTCCCTGGGCCATGGTTTTAGTGGGGTTTGAAAGAAAATAATTCTGGTTTTGGTCACTCTAACTATATATAGTTGTATAAAAAGACATGGAAATCTAAAGTATTTCAATTACCATCTACTCCTACATACTAGTGGTAAAGAACATACGATGCCTTAGTGATGCTGCGGGGTCGAATCTAGAATGTAGCGATATTCTTTCATGTACCTTTTTTGAATTTTAAATTTATGGTTTATCAATTTATCCAAAATTCACAACAGAATATTTTGAAAATCCTGAAACTAGTCATAAAAATAATAAATGAAATCCAAAACAATGGTCACAGCAGAGGCCTCCATCTCCCGTGGCGATCTCTCATCAACACAATTCTCGATGCTAATGCGTATGAATTACATCAAACAGGTGACTGCTGTCACTAAAAAACTGGTGACTGCTGTTGTTTGCCCATAAAAAAAAGTAGGACCTTGCGCCGGCGACACATCCAGGCTGTCAGCGCTAGAGGCTCCTTCTCCGCATCTCCTCCTCTCGCCCATTGTCAGTGTGGTACCAGGCATAACCTCCATCGTGGGTGGCTGCGGGGATTTAGTGCCGTCGGTTCCAAGCAAGGCAGAGATGTAGAGGGCAGAGGCCCTTGATAGGTTTCTGACTAGCGCACCATAGCAACAAATGGCGACATCAGCGAGCGTTTTTGCGATGGCATTGTTAAATTATATTGCCCATCTCTTTCCGTTAGTTGGGACTCTTGTAGCAACTGGCTGAAGCATGAATTCAATATGATATCAGAGTCAAGAGCTCTTGAGTTTAAGACCCCGCCAACACAGTATTAAAGCAAAAAAAAAGTTTCTGCAGCCTACATTGATCCCACGTCGAAGGACTAAATAAGCCTAGACATGATGGAGAGTGTTGAAACATATTACCCGTCTCTCTCCATCAGTTCGGACTTTCGAAGCAACTGGATGAAGCCTGAATTCAATCGGCATCCAGGCTACTTCGACCGTTGTTTTTTGTGATAGTGAGTGTGGACTCATGGCAACATGGTGCCGGCTTTGGTATTCGATGTCTGGCGCATCTACGACATCATTCAAGGATGATTGTCATCAGACCCATGCAGCCGACGGCTTCATGTCAATCTGGCAGGTGGAGCACATGAAAATCGGCTAGGGCTTCATATATACAAGTGTGTCGTCAATGACGCATGCCCTATAGATAGTGATATCGGCCTCCTTGTGGCGAGGTGCAACGGCGTCGTTGGCCCCCACATCCAGCTAGGACAGATCGACTAATACGGTAGGAAACACCCAGATGGTGATGAGGCAGTGTCTAGAAGCAACGAGGAGGCAGCCATCAACATGCTTCCAGCGTTTTCTCCTATATTTTCCTCCTCTTTATGTAGGCCAATTTGTTGAGCATCAATGCTTAACTTTTTTTGCCATCACTGAATAATCAATCATATATGTTTGTGCACATCAACCGGTCTCGAGGGCAGGGATTGATCTACCTTTAAAAAAGTATCAAACCAATAGTTAACAAAATACCTAGGATACTATTGGTGTGATAGGTCGTGAACTCTTCATCTATTGCCTCCACCGCCTCTCCAGGTTGGAATATGGCGCCATCGCCTCCCTCAACCGTGATTTCAATTCCGTGGTTCGCAACGGGGACATCTACCGCCTGCGTCGCAAGAATGGGGTCGCAGAGCACTGGCTCTACCTCTCTTCCAGTAGTAATCCTCCGAAGTGGGAGGCTTATGACCCGTCCACTGGGCGCTGGATCCAAGTGCCCAAGATGCCACCGGCTCAAAGCATCATCTGGGAGTCGCTCGCTGTAGGAACCGAGCTGCTGGTGTTTGGGAGCGAAAGGGTTGCCTTGAGATATAGCATCCTTACCAATTCATGGACATGGCTGGCTGATGCGATGAACACCCCACGGTACTTGTTTGGGTCAACAAGTGCCGGGGAGAAGGCGTATGTCGCGGGAGGTGCTGATTCTTCTAGTAATGTGTTGAGCTCCGCAGAGATGTATGACTCGGAGACACATACTCGGACACCCCTTTCCAGCATTAATAGGGCTAGGTACAGATGCTCTGGCGCATTCATGGACGGCAAGTTCTATGTGATCGGTGGTAGAAGCAGTAGCCACGAGGTATTGACATGCGGTGAGGAGTATGACTTGAACCGGCGGTCATGGAGGCTCATCGACAACATGTCTCAGGGGCTCAACCGGACAGACGACGGAGCTCCTCTGCTCCTTGCAGTTGTCAACAATGAGCTTTATGCTGCTGATGACAGTGAGAATAATGATTTGAAGCAGTATGATAAGCTGGACAATAAGTGGATCACTCTTGGAAAATTGCCTGTACAGTCTAAGGACAAATATGGCTGGGCATGGGTTTCCGAGCGTGTGGTGACCGGCTGATTGTTATTGGGCCTCCAATCAATTATACTGATGAAAGGGTGGTTGAGCTTCATTCATGGACCCCGGATGGGCAACCACCTGCGTGGAGTTTCGTTGCCACACGGCCATGCAGGGGCGGATTTGTTATGTTCGGTGTGATGGCTTGCTGAGTCCACGGAATAAATACTGAATGCAGTGGGTATTTATGGATGAATGAAGATTTCTGACGAGTTTCAGACCTTAGTTTGTATTAACTGGACATCTATCTGTCTGCTGAGATTTGACGTGTTTTCCTCATTTGCATTTGGATCAACAGCTCGCGTTCTCCACGTGGCTTTTCACTGTAGATGCTTCATCTTTGGCTGCAATAAATGCATGCGTTCTCTATTATCAATAAGGTACGTACCTCATATTCACTGCTAGTCTATTTCTCTTTACCCAGTTTGCTCCATAATATGTTTTTGTTCAGTTCTGTTATCACCTTCAATGGTATTGATATGTTGTTCTGCTGGTTGTGAATAATTGCTATTTATGATGTGCATGTGCTACGGGATTAACCTTGATACATTGCATTTTTTTTAGTTTTAGTTGTGAACTTGTGATGGTCGATTTGTGGGTTTGTTTGACTGACGTTGTGCTTCTCTTCATATTTCCATGCAGTGGCTGCAGGAACATCTGCCTGGGCCTTATTCTCAAGTCTAAATGGCGTCTGTCTGAGCACTGATGGTACAAAAAGAGAAGACGTGAATGAGTTTGGTTTTTTCAGTTGCTAGCTAGCTGTGATTTCCTTATTTCAATTTGGATTCCTGAAATGTTACTATCAATTACTACGTCCCAACTTTATCTGTACCGTAGCATGTTACTATCAGTTATTTTCGAACATCAAATTCAGTCTCTAGCTCGCCCTCTTTTCCATTCATGATTTTTCAAACTCTGAATAAAGAAAACAATTCGGAAAGAAGCACATGTGTATCATTGGCTATTGACTCGGATGAATATGATCGAGTACCTTCTCGAGATGTTTGCGTAGATTTCATCTTACACGTGCAGTTGCAGTGTGTCACAAGACTCACAATCATGCAATGCACCTGGCGAGTCCTGGCCACAAATCAGTGTTGACATTACTAACCCAACTAAATAGTTCGAAATGCTTCCCATGTTCAGATATCCTGAAGCTAACAGAGAACTGGCGATGGAGAATAGACAGTTTAGCAGACATAGATATCGCTACTGCATTTGAGCAGGTTCGTCGGTCCAGTAAGTCTTGACAGCAACAAGGATCTTCTCAGGGTTGAATGGCCCAGATTCACGATTCACTATTTTGGATCGTCCATCTCATGCCTTTAGTGATGGATTGTATATCTTCACTAACATTTCCACCGTACCGCCGAACACCACACCTGCGACATCCGCCCGAGGGTCCTTCTGAAGTCTGAATCTCGTAAAACGTTTCAATCATGTCTTCTGTATGGAGGAGAAAATAACCAAAGATATGGCAAGGTCTTTCTGCACTGTTCAAATGCACCTGTCATGACGTGTTTCTTTCCCGCTGCATTTACATGCTTTGCATTTTGGTTGCCATAAGAAAGTTCGGATTAGGTAATTAGCTGTTCCCTTAGTATTAATGCTCGACTTCTACAAAGATCTCAGACAAGACCTGCCACTGCCTGTCACCACTTTAGGCCTTTCTGTTCGGTCTTCACTACCAAGCTTCAGGATAGCTGTGATAGAGTCATGTATGTTTTGTGGTCTGTATTCAGTTTGCGGCATTTCTTGTGAGGTGTGACACTTGACACATTGTGATTGTGTATAAGATGATCTTCATCTTCATCGCCCAGCACTAACTGTACTTTATATGTAGCGTAGCACGTTACTGTCGGTTACTTTTGAACATCGAGTTGAGTCTCTAGCTTGCCCTTTTCTTTTTGCTGAACATTGTTCATACTCTAAATAAGAAACAATTTGGAAAGAAGCACATCTATTATAGGCAGCTTACTGACTCAGCTGAGTATGATCTAATATCTTCCCGAAACGGTTGCGTGCATTTCATCTTACACGCACCATTATGATGTGTCGCGAGACTCACAAGCATGCAATGCACCTAGTGAGCCCGGAGTCCTGACCACAAATCGGTGGTGACACCACTATCCCAACTAAATAGTTCGAATTGCCACCTATGTACAGATATCCTATTCACAAAGCTAAGAGGAAATTAGGGATGTAGGATCGACAGTTTCGTACACGTACATATATATCACTACTGCTTTTGAGCGGCTTGCCCAGTAAGTCCTGACAGCAACTCATGCCTTTAGTGATGGATTGTATCCTCACGAACAACTCCACCATACCCCTCAAGACCACACCTGCGACATCCGCCCGAGAGTCCTTCAGAAGTCTGAATCTTGTAACACATTTCAATCATGTCTTCTGTATCAAGGAGAAAATAACTAGAGATATGGCAAGGTCTATCGGTGCTGTTCAAAGGCACTTGAATTAGGCAAGTAGTACTGTTAAAATAGGTCTAGCGTGTCATGTACACGTATTATATACGTATGTAACTTGTGTATGCTGATCATTATATATAGAAAGATGTGGAGAGGCTTTGCCCCACGGGAAACCCTAAACCTATTTTCAATCTTGGTATCAGAGCCTACCTAGCCGCCGCCGCCTCTCCTCCCTCCGCCGCCGCCGCCAGCCTCTCCTCGCGGCCGCCGCGATGTCCAAGGCCCCCGCCACCGATCAGTCCTCCTCATCGACCGCCGCGGTGACCCCGTCCTCCGCCCTCGCCCTCACCATGCCCGGTCCCATCATCGCTCCGCCCTCGGCGACGGCTCCCGTTCCCGTCCTTCCGCCCATCGCGGTCTCCCTTGACCGCAGCAATTTCATGCTGTGGAGGGCTCTCGCCCTCCCCAACTTCGCCGGCGTACGCCTCCACGGTTTCCTCGATGGCTCGGCCAAGGCGCCGGAGCCGACCGTGACGACAGGCACCGGTGATGCTGCTCATATCATCACCAACCCCGAATACGAGCAGTGGTGGACTCTTGATCAAAAGGTCCTCGGGCATCTCCTCGGCTCCATGAGCGTGGAGATATCCGCGCAGCTGATCGGCTGCAGGACGGCGGCTGCTGCATGGGCTGCCGTGCACACCATGTTCGCCGTCGAGAACAGCGCCGGCGTGCGCAACCTTCGGCGCCAGATCCAGGCGCTACGCAAAGGAGATAGACCCGCCGGCGAGTACATGTAGAAGGTTAAATCTCTCGCCGACTCGATGGCCGCCGCCGGTTCTCCCCTTCGCGATGACGAGATCATCGACTACATGCTGACCGGGCTCGGCTCGGCGTTCAACCCCATCGCTGCTTCGATGAACTTCGCCGGAGTGCCGGTCACGTTTCCGGCGTTCTACTCCAACGTCCTCCACTACGAGGCCCTACAGCAGCAGCAATCGGAAGTTGAGGACTGGCAGTCCTCCGCAAATGCCGCCTCCCGGCCGGCCTACCACGATCACGCCGGTCGTGTGCCCGATTCCGGATGCCCCAGTGGCGGCCGCTCCTCCGCCGTCTCTCTTCCGCCGGGATCGGCGAGCTACGGCTCCGCCCAGGGCGGTGCTTCTGGCCGTAACAACGGCCACACCGGCGGCAACGACCGCAATGGAGGAGGCAATGGGGGTGGCCGCCGTCGCTGGCGCCCTCGGTGCCAGATATGTAAGGACTGGGGGCATGAGGCGACGGACTATCGCGGCCGCTATGACCGCGACCACCGCGCCGCCAACTCCGCCTCCAACTCCGCCTCCACGCATGAACCGCCGCACTGGATTCTGGACACCGGTGCGACGGATCACCTGACGAGTGATCTTGACCGTCTTCACTTCCATGAGCGCTACGGCGGGAAGGATCAAGTGCAAGTGGCGAATGGTGCAGGTTTGTCTATTTCGCATATTGGTCATTCCACTGTACCCGGTTCATCTCTGCGTTTACGCAATATTCTTCGTCTTCCACATATACATCAACATCTATTGTCCGTTTATCGCCTTGTTCTTGATAATGATGTTTTTGTAGAATTTCACCGTTTCTTTTTCCTTGTTAAGGACATAGCCACGAAGAAAATTCTTCTTCGCGGTAGAAGTCGTGGCGGCCTCTACCCCATCCCGTTTGGCCGCGCGTCGTCTTCCTCCACTCGTCAAGCGTCTCTCGGTGTCAAGACCACTTCGTCCCAGTGGCATCAGCGTCTCGGTCATCCCTCCAATAAAATTGTTCAAAACATTGTCAAGAGCAATGATTTAGTGTGTTCTTCTGAACGTCATTTTTCAGTGTGTGATGCTTGTCAGCGTGCTAAGAGTCGACAATTACCATATACTTTATCCACTCATGTTTCTACTATACCTCTTGAGTTAATTCATTCTGATGTTTGGGGGCCTGCTCTTGCCTCTTCAGGAGGCTATAAGTATTATGTGAGCTTTGTCGACGATTACTTCCGTTTCACTTGGATTTATCTTCTTAAGCACAAGTCTGACGTTGAGCAAGTATTTTATGCTTTTCAGGCTCATGTTGAGCGTCTTCTCCGCACTAAAATCATATCCATTCAGTCAGACTGGGGTGGTGAGTACCACAAACTACACCGCTATTTCCAACGCACTGGGATCTCTCATCGTGTGTCCTGCCCACACACCTCTCAGCAAAACGGGATTGCTGAACGCAAACATCGTCATCTTGTGGAAACAGGTCTGGCCTTATTGGCTCATTCGTCTCTCCCTTTACGGTATTGGGACGAAGCTTTCCTTGTTGCATGTTACTTGGTCAATCGCATGCCTACACCTGTTCTCCAACAAGATACACCCTTGTACCGCCTCTTTAAAGTCAAACCCGATTACACCTTTCTCCGCACCTTTGGGTGCGCCTGCTGGCCTAGCTTGCGCAAATTTAACACCCACAAGCTTGCTTTCCGGTCCACTATGTGTGTGTTCTTAGGCTATAGCCAGCTGCATAAGGGGTACAAATGTCTCGACCGTTCCACGGGTCGTATCTACATCTCCCGTGATGTTGTGTTTGATGAGTCTGTGTTTCCATATGCCACACCCGGGGTCACCGTCGATATCTCCTCCTTGGCTGATGTTCTCTCGTTTCCTTCCAATGAGCCGGTTACGGGTGACCATATGCGTAAATACGACTTATCCTACCTATCTACTGATCCGCCTGTTCCAGGCCATATTGCTTCTGTGCAGGCACACCAGGACGCCGTTTCTCCCTCCTCGGCGATCGACGTGCATGGCGCTTGCACGTCGCCCGACTCGTCAGTTGCCTCGTCGCCCGGCCCATCTTCCATGACGTCCCCGCCCTTTGCGGGCCGCTCGGCTGGTCAGCCCGCTGCGGCTGCGCCGGCCTCCCCGGCGATCGACGTGCATGCCACATGCACGTTCCTCGGCCCAGCGACTGCGCCGGCCTCCCCTGGCCCATCATCAGCGCTAGCGCCGACCACTTCATCGCCTGCTGCCACGTCGTCCTCGATGCAGGAGGCTGCTGCTCCCTCCTCTCCGTCCGACCAGCTCGCGTCGCCTTCTGTTGAGGGCAGCCCTGTCCCCTCAACCACGACGCCTCCAGCTGCTCCGGGCCATAACATGGTCACGCGCACCCGCGATCATACTCGTCGTGCGCTTGTCCCCACTGATGGAACTGTCCGCTACGACCCTCGCCGCCGTGCTTTCCACGCTATGCCTGTATCTCATCGCGATGCCCTTCGTGAGCATGCTTGGCGCACCGCCATGCTGGATGAGCTGGATGCTCTGCGCCGCAACAGGACTTGGGTTCTTGTGCCTCGTCCGCGTGGTGTTAATGTCGTTGGGAGCAAGTGAATCTTCAAGACCAAGCACCGTCCGGATGGCTCCATTGATAAGCATAAAGCTCGTCTAGTCGCGCGTGGTTTCACCCAACAGCTTGGCATTGACTATGGTGATACGTTCAGTCCGGTTGTCAAGCCAGCCACCGTTCGACTGGTTCTTGCTCTAGCTGTGTCTCGCGGATGGATTCTCCGTCAGATTGATGTCAGCAACGCTTTCCTTCATGGTTACTTGTCTGAGGATGTTTACATGCAGCAGCCACCGGGTTTTGAGGACGCTCGGTATCCCTCTCATGTGTGCAAGTTGCAGCGGGCTCTCTATGGACTAAAACAGTCCCCTCGCGCATGGTATGCGCGGCTCAGTTCTCGTCTTCTCCAGTTGGGGTTTGTTCCCTCCCGAGCCGACGCCTCTCTGTTTTTCTTCCGCCATCAGGATGTTCAGATCTACATGCTTGTCTACGTGGATGATATTGTTATTGCTGGCTCTTCTCCACGTGCAGTTGATGGTCTTGTTCATTCACTTGCGGCCACCTTTCCTATTAAAGATCTTGGGCCGTTGGAGTACTTTCTTGGCTTGGAAGCGTCGTACAATTCAGGGGGTATGACCTTGACACAACGGAAGTATGCCATGGATCTTTTACACCGTGTGAACATGGAGAATTGTAAGTCCACTTCCACACCGTTGTCTACCTCCGACCAGCTTGCACGGGTGTCTGGACAGCCTCTTGGTGCCGATGATTCTTTCAGGTATCGCAGTGTCGTTGGTGGATTGCAGTACTTGACTCTCACTCGCCCAGATATTTCATTTGCAGTGAACAAGGTATGCCAGTTTCTCTCACAGCCCACTGATGTTCATTGGGAAGCTGTTAAGCGCATCCTGCGCTATGTAAAGGGAATGTTGCAAACTGGACTGACGTTTCGGAGGGCTGTCTCCACCAGCATTAGTATCTTCACTGACGCAGACTGGGCCGGGTGTCCTGATAATCGACGGTCCACTGGAGGCTTTGCCATCTTTGTTGGCCCAAATCTCATCTCCTGTAGTTCTAAGAAGCAACCGACGGTGTCGAGATCTAGCTCGGAGGCTGAGTACAAAGCTTTGGCAAATGGAGCTGCTGAGGCCATTTGGGTAGAATCACTACTCAAGGAGCTTGGTGTTTCCCAGCAGCGTGTTCCTGTTCTATGGTGTGATAATTTAGGAGCCACATATCTAACTGCCAACCCAGTTTTTCATGCACGCACCAAGCACATTGAGATTGATTTCCACTTTGTGCGTGAGCGTGTTGCTTCTGGAGCTCTTGATGTCAGGTTCATTTCTTCTAATGATCAGCTGGCTGACGTGTTTACCAAACCAGCCACTCGACAGATGCTAGACCGTTTTAGTACTAATCTAAACCTTGTACAAAGTAGAAGTTCAGATTGAGGGGTATGTTAAAATAGGTCTAGCGTGTCATGTACACGTATTATATACGTATGTAACTTGTATATGCTGATCATTATATATAGAAAAACGTGGAGAGGCTTTGCCCCACGGGAAACCCTAAACCTATTTTCAATCTAGTACTAGTGATACGTGTGCAAGGTTATAGCACAAGTCCGGTTAGATGCAAGTGTGATCAAGCTTGCTGGAGATTACTTTAGAAAAGTTTAATTACGACTAAAGGTGAATTTTATTGGCTCAAATGGAGCATCGAGAGATATAATATGAGCACACACCCGTAACATCGGCACCTGAGGTAGTCTTAGAGAGCATTTACTCATACTAAATCGCAACCGAGTTTCCGTGGCCGTCGGATCCGCGCTGCGTCGTGCGAGCACGCCTGCCACTGACTCTCTCGACTCTGGTGCACAGGAGTCGATAGAGAAAGAGATGCCGCAGAAGCAGCGAGCAAAGGGTTTCTCGGCGGCTACAGCCAAATATTCAGAGTTCAGAAAACAGAGCAAAAGCAGAGGAAGCGACATGAAAACATTCACAGTGAGAAAACAGAGCCAAAGCAGAGGTTGCGACATGCAAGTATTCAGCGTTCGAAAGCAGACGAACAGTCATCAGGTTTGCAACAGCAGGTGCAACAAAAGGATAAGATCATGATAACAGCAGAGCCGTACTGCCACCAATAGAATTTACAAGTGAACAGTCATCAGGTTTGCAATTCAATTCAACAGCATCATTGGAAGATGAAGTTTCATGTAATGTGGAAGCATCTGTATCCCTGTACGGCAGAATTACAGCAAAACAGCAGGTCGCAACTCAAGATCAAGCCTTGAGATGTTTATTTATGCAGGCACTTCCTCTTGAGCTCACTCATGTCTCCTCTTTTTATGCCATCAGTGCGTGCCCCCAGGAACTTAAGAATAATTCAACCCACCAGCTTGTCGTCATCGGCCACGTCTTGGATGTCTGTCAGATCAGTGATATGGTGTTGACGAGGTAAGGTGGGCCGACGGCCCATCGTTCGTTCCGGGGCTTCCCGCGTTCTGGGGTCCATTTCGCTTGTGGACGTGTTTTTTTCTCCGCGGACATGAACACTTGTACGTGCGTGTGTGTGTGTGAGAGAGAGAAAGGTTCTGTGATGCAGGACGCTGTGAGCGTGGGTGTCCATGATCTACTAGGAGTACGCTATATGTTGTGCAGGGTGATGAAATCTGCAGATTGAGGTTCATTCCTACAGCGAACCGTTCATAGTATAGTAGCCGCTACTCATTTTGCTTCATATCGCCAAGGTGTGTATACTCAAAAGTTGAGCCAAAGGACTGAAATGAGTAAGTTATACAACAGCCATCACTGCCTGCTTGTGGTCTTTTTCAAATGCAGGCAATTTTCTAAACAAATTTATTTTTTATGAGGCTGATCTCACTGTATTTTTTATTTGAATTGAATGCCAAGTACTCATATTCAGTCCTTTGCCACAAGCAACTAGCTTGAACTTTCCGTGAATGAACATACTTCAAAAAACACATACAAGTCTTCTGGTGAATTTACACACAAAATTCAGATCCCGTAAGTTCCAACTTTTCTGCGCATCACATGATAAAGATACCGGGAGACATTTGAGATTTAGATGTGCAGATAGAAACTTCCTTTGAACAAGTCTTGAAATGCCGACACTTAGATGGTGTCCACACAAATTCCAGTAGCCGTCTCTGTCCATCATAGTCGGTACTATCTTAGATATGAAGAAGACCATAGGTAGCCCGTATCCACTCATCCCCTCGTCACAAAGGAAATGAAGTATTGTTACCCCCAACTATATATCAACCCACAACCCAGGTGCTAAGAGTGAGCTA
>LT934117.1:736083756-736190893 GCA_900231445.1 Triticum turgidum subsp. durum | reverse complement strand
GGTAGGGAGAGGGAGAGGCTGGACGTCGGCGAGGGGGGGGGGGCTGGTGTGGGCACAGGCGAGTGGAGGCCACCGGCTTTTATAGCCAGCCCGCGCCCGTGTGTACGCGTGCGAGGGAGGGGAGGCGTCGGCGCGCCGTCCCGTGAAGCGCCGCCCGTGAGGAATCAATGGCAAGGCTGGTCGGCGGCAGCCTTGCCATTGATTCCCCGCGGGAACCGAGGCCGTTGGGGGAAGACGAGGCGCCGAGTCGCTAACGCGGCTGGCCCGCGTCTTTTTCGCGCCAAAACAGTTCGCCCCGGCGCCCCCGTGCGCCCCCCAGCGCGCCGGGTTCGGGCTGGGTCCGCCGGCGCTGTTTTCGGCCCAAGCCGGCGAAAATCGGGCTCCTGGGGGCGCGACTGGGCCGTTTTTTCGGCGCCGGCGCGAAAAAATCGCTTGGGGAGGCCTTCCTGGGGGCGCGGCTGGAGATGCCCTTAGTGCCTTAACTAAAATGGTACTAGGTGGAAATGATTTAAGTAGTAAAATTGAAAGATGGATTGGAAACCTCAAATGCCTTCAATTTTTGAATCTCGAGTATAACAGCTTGACTGGCCCAATCCTGTCTTCTATTGCCAATCTTACTTACTTGAAGTATCTGTATATAAATGAAAATGGATTGGAGGGCCTCATACCTGCCAGCTTTTGGAACCTCCAGGCTCCAGCAGCTCACATCCTTGGACCTTAGCCACAACAATTTCCAAGGTGGCATAACCCAGTTTGCTAATCTTATTCATCTTGAAAAATTGTACCTGTCATTCAACAACTTTACTGGCGGAATACAATGAGATTGGTGTCCGCGTGCTCCCATTTACACGCAGAAGGGTGTATTCTGTTAGAAGTATGCAACAGAGGCAATTGTAGAGATGGCCATGCTTTGTATTTATATAGTTTGTGTAGAAGACTATAGGATGCAACTCAATTGTATTCATTGGAGTCGGTTACAATATATACATGTGATGTCCTGCGTGACAAGCCAACTAACCCTACCATATCTCTAGGAGTCAAGCTATACAAGGCTAGAGATCATAGGAAGATCAATTGGAGATAGTTAGAGATATGTCACGTTCAACCCACCCTCCCCCTCCCCCCCCCACCCCACAGTCAAAGCATCGGCGTCGGCGATGCAAAGACTGGAACAGAACTCCTGGAATGCAGCGGTTGGCAACACCTTGGTCATAATGTCGGCGAACTGTTGGGTAGTCGGCACGTGAGGGACACGGAGCTAACCCAACTGGACCTTCTCGTAGACGAAGTGAACGTCAAGTTCAATATGTTTGGTGCGCTTATGCTGCACCGGATTTGCTGCGAGATAGGTGGCCTAAACATTATCACAAAAAATGATCGTAGCCTTCGGGATTGAGACCCGAAGTTCACCAAGTAGGTGACGCAGCCAACAAGTCTCGGCAACAAAGTTGGCAACAGTGCGGTACTCGGCCTCGGCACTCGAGCGGGAGATGGTGGGCTGCCTCTTAGAGGACCACCAGAGAAGAGAGTCATCGAAGAAGACACGGTATCACGACGTGGATCGTTGAGTGTCGGGATGGCCAGTCCAATCTGCATCCGTATAGGCGAGAAACTCGGTGGAGGCGGAAGCGTGGAGATGAAGACCATAGGTTGGTGTACCGCGAATGTGATCATGCACAATATGATCATAGAGAATGTGCCCTCAGAATGTATCTACGACCAAGGCTTTCAGCTTCAGGGTGACAATGTTGTGCCTGAGCATGGAGGAGCAACAACGTTTGCACAGTTCACCCAATTTCATCATCAAATGCGTGATTGAAAAACTCACATTCAACTACAAAATGATTTGGTTGAGTATATGTGGGATCACGTTGACAACCAATAGATGTATCTTTTTTAGAATGTATTTGAGAAAATTTCATTTTTATTTGGCTTGTAAACCATCATGTATTTATTTGGCCTTTGAACTATGAAATATTTGTTTCGTTGTGAAACTATGTAAAATGTTTGTATTTTGCTTGAATTGTGTTTGGAAAACTAAGGCAGGCCGGCCGCCAGGGCGAAAATGGATCTGCCCCTTTGGCACACCGCCGATCCAAACACAATAGAGGGCGGAGGGCGAGCGGGCCGGCAGGCCGGCGGGCTGACCCAAACAGACAAAATGCGGATAAAGCACGTATCCATTTAAGTCGGGGCATTGGAGTTATTGTTATTGCACCTGCTCGTACAAAAGCCCCCGTCGTGTCATCCATTTATTTTACCCCGCTCGGCGTCCCTAGTCTAGTCTTCCCAGTCCCCACACGAGTCGCGTCGATTCATACCCATGCCAAGGCACCAAGCGTGCGTCAGACGGCGGGCCTGCTGCATGTGCATTCACATCTGTACCGCGGATCATGTACTCCCATATTTATCAACTTCCGCCATCCAGTATTCCACGTCTCCCCTAGTAATCAGTGCTTCCCCATTTGCTAAGAGAAAAAGAAGAAAATTTGTAGAGTGAAAATTTGTACTTTTAAGTTCGGCGCATAATATTAATGTGAGGTTTTTGACAACTCTGAAAGCATCAAGTACGTACATTCCACCATAAGCAACACCAAAACAAAGCTACTAGGCTATTCGAACAAGAAAACTATCACATTTTCCAACAAATGTGTGGCGCAGCTTTCACACAAACGACAATCACATCGTCTCTCGTGGCTCGCATCGTCCGGCGTTGCGAGTCCAGGCAATGACTCCCCCTTCGATCCCAGCTTGGCTTCCAGAAAAGTGTCGTCTATTCTTCGTTTCTGGGCATCGTGTAACTCATCATGCTTTGTATCCACTTAATGCTATATTTTGAGTTAATAAAAATGCCCTTTATATCGAAAAAAAGGTGCTCGTGTTGCCTTGGGAACGGCCACGGGGCGCGTGAGTACCACAACGCTGGGCATCCACTCAGCTTGTTGGCATATGCCCTGCCAAGGCGCCGTTGCCTCGCGTCTTCGCCAAGCACCGTCAAACAACTCCTCGCCAGGACCAAATAGATGCATCACTCATCTCCAAGGTGTCTTGTTGTGATTCAAGAGCATCGATCCTTTCTACTCCTGTTGTCTCTGTGACAAAGTCCAGTTTAAGGAGGTGAAGAACCAGTCTAACTGCTCAAGTAGCGGATCTTGTATCATATTGCTCCAACTGTAGGATCGGCCCTTAATGGGTAATTCGGTTAGTTTTTGTTCTCTGATGAAAATTTTGAAGGTAAACATGTTCTAAACGTCCCCACTAGGTTTATTACGGTTTTTTAGGAGATTGCAGGTAACTAAAATAACCAAGAAGCAACCAGTCTTGAGATGAGGAAATATCTAGATCAAATATCCATTTGGTGATTGTATCTCTATATTCCCATTGGCATGGGCCAAAGATGTTAATCAAAGTCCAAGAGTGGGAAGATTTTTTGCAAGTAAAAGTGATTCCCAATGCAAATAATTCAGAAATCATTATATTTCCAATGAACAAAGCACAGTTTCAAATAGTAACTAAGCCTCAAGAGGCCCCTCTAACAGGAATGTATGCAAAATTATGGAAACGTGTAGGGCACAAGGGATTTAAGCATAGCAAGATCAAAGAGAGGGATTTTGGTCTCTTGTAAACAAATAATCCCGCAACCACGGGAGGCAACCACATAAAATAGAGCTAATTGTTTCTCACGAGAGTTTAAACCACGAACGTTCCAACATAAAACATTTCATTCACGGTAAAAAAACATAAAACATTTCATATCTGCAAAAGTACCATAATTAAATTATGAAGAGGAGCTAGGCAAATGAAGAGGAAGGTCCATCCACCATCTTGTTCAGAGCCTCAACAGTGAGCTCTTCTTCAGGTATGGAGCAGAGCTAAGTTCTCACTGATTGGATAATTGGGATAGCAGTGGGTGGAGGGATGACATCCTCAGCTGCAGCATTATCTTGTACACTTGGAGCAGAGATTGTGCCTATAGCAGAAGGCAGGACACATGGCTTCATCTTGGTCTTGTATGGGCGACAGTCAGAAGGCTGAGCAACACGGAATCCATCATACTTGTTGGAGCGAGTGCTGCGACGTAAGGTTGTTGAATCAGGAGGCACTTGAGCCTTTTCTTTGCGCTGCATAGCTTCAGCAGACCATCGGAACATATGTTTCTCTTTCTTCTGTTTTTTTCCTGTCTTTTGATTTTTTATTTGTTACCTTTTTGTTTATTCTTGGGCGGTAAAATATTTGTTTTCAAAGAGTTATATGAACAATTCTTTAGATCTGCAAACATTTTTAAAGTACAGTTTTTAAGTACATGACCATTTATTTCAGTGAGAACATTTTTTTTCTAAATTTCAAGTATGTATAAAAGTACTTGAACATTTTACCTGCTTCTTTCTTATAATTGTTTTGACAAATACATAATTTTATTACTACATGATTTTTCAAAATATAAGGTGAACATATTAATAACCGTTGGACAATTTACAAATGCACTGTGAGTATTTTTAAATACACAAAGTTTATTCTAAAATACAAGATGAACATTTTTTAGTTACACATTAAAATTTTAATTCATGTTGAACACTTAATATTATAGGATTACTATTTGTTTATTACACATGAGAATTTGCCAATACATGATGAAAATTTTCATAAATACACAATAAATTTTTTTCATGCGGGATGAACAATTTTCAAATACACCATGAACATTTTTTTAAATAAATGTTGAACATTTTTTAATACACAATCAACCTTTTATACATACACGATGAGCATTTTATAATGCACCTTGACTATTTATACAATACATGATTAATATTTATGAATTACTTGACGATACTTCTTAAGCACACGATTACATTTTTAAAAGACGCATTGAAAATTATTTTTTTACATATGCATTGATTTTCTTAAAATATACTCCCTCCGTTCCTAAATATTTGTCTTTTTAGATATTTCAAATGGACTAGCACATACGGATGTATATAGACATATTTTAGAGTGTAGATTCACTCATTTTGCTATGTATGTAGTCACTTGTTGAAATCTCTAGAAAGACAAATATTTAGGAATGGAGGGAGTATTATGAATTTTTTTACATACATTGTTATATATTTTTAAAATCATGGAGAAGTGTTTCTAAATTATACATGCATTTTTTATATTCACGGAAGTTTTTTGGGTATACGAGAACATTGTTTTTAAAATACAAGAATATATCTCTTTGGTATAATAACTTTTTTATATAAAAAGAAATTTCAAATAGACATCATTTTTTTAGATACGCGGATATTTTATCTTTAAAACACTTGATTTTTGTGTAATTTACCCAAAAAAAATATAAACAAAACAAAAAAATGTAGGAAAAGATGAAGATTAGGCGGTGCTGGGCCTAGCGCAGTGCCACGCACTTTAGGCGACCGCCCCCCATCGGAACTCCCATGGCGACCCCCCACCCCGCCGCCGCCTTTACCCGCGATGAGGCCGGCATCGGCTGCTGCGCGGCCCTGCTCTCCTGCGAGGCTACGCGCTGCGCTTCGCCCGACGCTCTCGCCACCCACGCCAAGGATTGGGCCCACGTCGCCGCCGACCTCAGGAGGTTCCCGCTGGTGGAGACGGAGGAGGCGCCTCCGCGCCGGCCGCGCTCGCCAAAATGCGGACCGTGCACGGGCCTTTTGGCGCGTCGGCGGGAGCCCTCCACCCGAATGTGCTGGCCGAGCTCAACGCTCCTGTCAGCCTGGGGAAGTGGGACGCCGCTGCCGCTGAAACCTGCGGCTTTGATTCTGCTGACCACAAGCCTTATGTGCTCAGCGCACTTGCTGATGCTGAGCTATGGAGACTAGATACATCCTTTTTTGTTCATTTTGATGACAAGTAATTCCGGACGGAGGGAGTATTGCATACCTTGGTGGATGCAGAACAAGCTTAGCGTCGCCCAGGCCAGGCTCTGCCCAAGGGCATTGCTGATGCTGAGCTGTGGAGAAGCTTGCCGCGGGCAGCAGCTCATCAGAGAAATCGGAAGGCCGCACGAAGAACAAGAAGAAGTGGCTGGGGGAGGTTACTTCTTCTGTACTGATGCAGCTTAGAGACCATGCTACCGGCGGAAAGGGCGCTCCTCGTGTGGATTCTGCAATGGTTACGGATTGGGGAACCAAATTGGAGCCCGTTGTGGATAAAGTGAAGGAAGCTATGGGGAGCCTAAAGTGAATTGGCGAGGAGGAGGTTGCCTAAAGTTCCCAAGGTATGAATCAATGAACCACTGCACACCGTTTTTTTGTTACTTATATTGAGTAGATTTCAGAAACATCTTTCTTGAACAAACAACCAGTCGATCAATTCCCTGTCTAAATGTTTATCCTTACTCCTGTCCTGCTAGGGAACACGTCACTTTGGGGCAGATCAAATGGCCATAAGGCGGCGGGCGGTTTCAGTGATAAAATGTTCATTTGAGATGCACGGTGCTGTTGACTAACTTAAGTGCACTGAGGTGGTACCAGATAGCAAAACTATACAGGAGAGATATAACAACCCATCAAAGGGAAGATACCGAGAATTCTACCAGTGTGACTTTGACATTGCTGGAGTATATGCATGAGCCAATAGAATTCTCACAGAATTGCTGGATAGGCTAGATATTGGCACGGATGATAAAACTATATCACAGAAAGTTGCTTGATGTCCTCCTCGAGATCTGCGGTGTGCCTCCTGACAAGTTCAGAATGGTCTGCTCAAGCATCGACAAGCTTGATAAACTGACATTCCAAGAGGTGTAGTAACTACTCTGTTTCTTGGCAACAGATCATATTGACACTTTGCATCATTCTTTCGCTCTGTCGGCCGAGATGAGGTACCCTGTTCTCCCCCCCTGCTCCTGGTTTGTTCTTCAAATTAGCATCCATTTCTGTGATAAATGACTCTGTAGGACCAACACTCCTGAGCTCTCTGAAACCTTACATTTTGGATGTATACAGCCAAAATTTCAAAAACTGTCACTGGTAACTTATATGCATTCGAACAATTCCTATGATAAAATAAATGACTTTGTTGTCAATGTCCAAACACAAAAATTGGTTGTTTCCAAACACGAAACATGGTGTAGTTTGCTACAGTATGGTCGCAAAGAATAAATCTTTGAGCATTGATATACAAAACCGGGGTTTCTTCTTTGCTTTGCTAAGACAATCAAACACGTAGAAAACTGGAGTTCCTGGTAAAATAGGTTAACACAAACTCTACATTGCCTGCCTGCATTTGAAGGCAATCTACCTTCCTAAAACTCCATCACTTTGGGCAAGAGACCTCCATACACCAACTGAACCATGTGACTGCTATTTAGTTAAATCTCAGTCAAACACGTATTGTGGGATATACATACCACAACCGAACACGAGGTAAGTTCAAAAAGATCAATAATGGAAGTAACAATACAATAGAAGTACAAATTACTCCCTCTGTAAAGAAATATAAGAGCATTTAGATCACTAAAGTAGTGATCTAGATGCTCTTATATCTCTTTACGGAGGGAGTACAAGAATCAGTGACGGATTCAGCAGTACCGCATACATATGCATTACAAGAACCAATAATGGATGCAGTCTGTTTATTTAGCCCTCGAGAAGGTGACGCGGACTTGATGAAACAACTCCCACTTAATTATAAAACACATACCAGATGATTTGTTTTTCAACCGAAAGATAATGTGACATATTCCAATCTCTTCACTCGGTGATTATCTTTGGCCACTTGTTGGCGTACTTTTTGTCCAAATACTTGGGGGTGTCCTTCAAATCTTGTACCAAGAACTTGGTTATTTCATCTGCTTGATTATCAACACTGAGATGCACCTCTTGAAGGCTTTTGAGAGTCTCAATGCCGTAAATCCCTTCAAAGGCTTCAAACCGCATATCAATCCTCTCCAGTGCTGGCATTACCTCTTTTCCTGTAACTGCGAAGCTCAGCCTTGGCACCATAGTTGCAAAGAAGCGAAGCAGCTTTAGACTCTTGAATCCTCCAGGTGGAACAATGATCTCCCTGTCGGTAAGCTGTTTATTTTCCTCAAGAATGTCCACTATATGTCCCTATCGTCCTTGCCTGCACTGAGTGTAAAGGTGAGCGTAAACAATTTGGGCAGGTCCTGGATGAGCTTGAAAGTATCAGTCCGAAGAACTGTCATAGAAAGGGTCAGCTTATAGAGGTTATTGAGTTCTTTGATCCACTTTGGGGGCCTTTCCATCTTGACAGACAACTCTAGGCCGATGATATATCTTGGAGGAGTGGTCATGGTGTCTAGTGAGTTGATAAAATTAGAGCTCTCATCATTGATTGCCAATGTCTGCAGACCGCAGCTACAGAGGTAGTCAATGGAGGAGCGTAATTGTTTGAAGGTTTGACCGCCCTCCCTTATATTGAGCTTGTAAATGGCAAGTTTCCTTAGCCCTGTCAGCTGATGAAGGCTTGCTACAGCTGTGAGTCCTCATCGATCTCAATCCCTGACAAGATACGAAGTGCTTTCATCGGCTCCTTGTTCTTCTCATGTGGCAACTTCAAAGCCTTCTTTGTGTTTTTGTTCCCTCCAAGCATTCTACAGAGCTGTTTGAGCTGTCCAAAAGCTTTTGGCAGCACCCCGACATTTGTCTCCCTTATGTCAAGAGTTTCTAGATACTGGAGCTTCTCGATGTTTGATGGAATCTCAGAAACCTCTGTTCGTCGGAGGCTCAAATACTTCATCACAAGCATTTTACATACGTCATTCATATGCTTATCTGTCAAACCCATCCAGCCCTCAAGATCTAGCACTTGTATTATTCCATTGTTGAACAAATGGAAAGGCGCTCTGGCTTCCAAACGCTGTCAGTGACCGCACTTGAGACAAGTTCATGCCTTTTGTTTAATTCCCATGCTTGGAACCACTGCTTTGCATGGAGAGTCGACAGACTTTGTTGCTAGGAGTTGGCATCAGCCAATGTCCACCACCAACAGTAATAAAATTCTCTTCGCTTGACTTGGACACGATATATTCCAGGATCATGTCATGAACTTTAAAGGACTTTACCTTCCCGTTGCTACTGTGATCCACAGGGCGTATTAACTTCCTGCTTACAAGCTGATTGAAGTATGTTTCTGCCATTTCCTCTGCACACAGCCCTCACTTCTCAGCGACGAAACATTCTGATATCCATCGCCGGGTCAGACGCTTCTTACTAACTTTCGAGCCCGTGGGGAATATGCTCAGATACAATGAGTAGGTCTTGAGATCTGCTGGCAAATCATTGTAGCAATAACCAAGTATCCTTGTGACCCCCTCCAATGTAAGGGGAGCCACCTGCTCCGGAAATAATGACTTGCAAACTTTACTCCAATGATCATTGTTTTTTGTTGGGTTGCAAGCCACAAGGCCAGCCATGGTGACTATGGCCAATGGCAGCCCCCCACAATATTTCCATATCTCCTCATGGACCTCTTCTATCTCCCTTTCTTTGCTTCTCTGTGGATCAGAAACATGGTCATCGAACGGACCTTTGGCATTGGCATCACTTGGGACATCGGTTGAATGCAGATGATCAATTCCATCTCCTTCAGAGGACTCAGCACCAACAGCTTGAGATCTTGTATCCATTCTTTCGCTTTCTTGGCTGCTTGGGAAACACCCTGATGAAATAGACTTTTGGAGTCGGCATCACTTAGGGCATTAACTGTATGCAGATAATCAGTTCTATCTCTTTCTGAGCAAGCCGCACCAACAACTTGAAATCTTGTAGTTACTATTACTCTACTATCCTTATTATTATCATGTGGCAACCAATTTCTAATGGTCTCCCATGTTTGTACAGTCCATATATCATCAATCAAGAGGAGATACCTGCCAAAAAGCAGGAAACAAAATACAAGTGAGAAGAAACATCCTTAGCTTATTTAAGTTCATACCACTGAGAAAAAAAAATCCTCCAAACAGTCCAAGAGAGCCTTATACGTATTCAGATTCAACACAAATTCAACTAGTTTGACCCAACCTATGTCCAAATTGCCATATTTTTATGAATTGGATGGGTATAATTTTATGATTTTGATCCTACTTTTTATGTCCAATTTTATTATGTTACCTGCTACGTTTTCTACAGAAATTTTTATTTATAGACTAGGTTCAGCTATAAACTTTGCTATTGGTAACAAGTTGAACTTCAGTTATAAAATTTCCACAATTATTCCTTGCGACAACCTTTCTTTTGATGAAAATTGTGCAACTTTAACTATTAATATTTTGGTGTTTATTTATCAAGGCTCCACTATTTGGATAAGGTCTCTGTTTCTGAAAAATGTTCCTTTTCTCATTCACTATTGTACATACTTCAGAATGAAATGGCTGTGGTAAACAACACAATTTTATTGCAGCTTTACTACAATTTACAAACTTGATGCATATACACAGTCATTACTAAGTAACTATGAGTAATTTAGAAAAAAACAAAAGAAATGATTTTGAGGTACCTCCTTCCAAGCAGGCGCTTTTTGAGTTCTTCAATAAGCTAGTCGCGATTCATTGTTTTTATCTTACTCTGCATGCTACCATCATTGCTTTGCGGCCTGTGACCAAAGAGTAGTGGCAGAACTCGCTTAACTGAACTTTTAATGTCTATCACTAGGCTCTTCTTCTCCACCTTCCCCGCGTTGCTGCCCTCCTGCACCTCCTCCTTTGTCTTGATTTGACTGCCTGCTGGCTTGATTTGCCCAAGAACATCCCTTAGGACTTCATCTTCATCGAAGTTCTGAGACACTGTGACTGATGCCCGACAGTAAAATTCATTCCTGAAATTTCGATACAATGCCATGGCAATAGTGGTCTTTCCCACACCACCAAATCCAATCAAGGACACAACAGCTCGATGAGAGCCTTTACCATGTTTGGCTAGCCAACCTCCAAGCTTCTTCATGTCCACCTTCACTCCCACGGGGTTCTCTGTGCAGATGAGCTGACGGCTCGCCACCACATGCTCAGCAATGCCATACGTAACAGCATGGGTTGCTCTGGCTCCGGAGCTTGTTCTTGGGTTTGGGTTGTTCACTCCATATCTGCTGCGCCTCTCAGCAATGTACCGTGCTCTGACCTTGAGCTCGGCAATCTTGGAGGCAATGTCACGGCGAGGCCAGAACGTCCACATCTCATAGACTATCGTCACGATGAAGGAGCATCTTGCATCGCTGAGAGAGTCCTGAGGAAGGCGATGAGCAAAGTCATCGATGCAGTCTTCCATGTCATATGCCATGTCACGAATCTGCTTCATCCAGTACATCCAGTTCTCGCTGATGTACTGGATGTCGCGGCGGACGCCGCGGATCAGAGCGTACTCTTGGGCAAGGAGACCGCCCAACTTGCCTAGGAGAGATCTCATGGTGGCTTCCGAAGCACCCACTACAAACTCCATCTTCCTTATCTGTGATCTTCACTACTACAATCTGCCTCCGTCGTTGTAACTTGCAAGTGCAAAGACAGTGCTCAGCAGTTGTTGATCTATGGAAAGAATGGAAGAAAGGAAGATAAGGGTCAACATTGATTATGGCTAGAAAATAATTAATCATAAAAAGTCTCCACAATCAGATCATGGAACAATTCTAGCGATTATTAATTTGCCTCCAATCAAAGAAACTATACAAACAAAAGTTTCACCGATGACTGCATTTTATGCATACAACCCACCTAATATCATGGCTTATAGAATTTGCTAACCACAATATATATAAACAACACTAAGTTATCCCCAAAAATCAAATGAAAACCAACAATGCCTAAAGATTGCATATGATGCTGAGGAAATTGGGGATGTTATGCACTTCATGGGATTTTCCGATTTGTACTTTCTATATGTCACAGTGTTAACTAATTGAGTGAAAAACACGTTCGCAATGATGGTAGGTTGTCAAGATCAACTGCCATGGCAAGTGGAACACAAAGCTACCAGACAACAGAAAATGGAGTTGGGGGCAGAGGAGGCACCTGCAAACTGGACAAAAAGCTGCTGGTGACTGAAGAGTCTTGAGCAGACACTGGGCAGGGAGCCACCGTCGAAGGTAGCAGCTGCACAGGCAGGTGGAAGCAGGTGCGGTGTACTCCTGTCAAACTCTATTTTCATGGTTGCTTCCTAAGAACCCACCACATTCTCCATCTTCACCTTCTCTATTGTTGCAAGTGCAGCAAAGGATGAGTGGGGCACAGAAAGTTCAAATCAAGCATAGACAGAGCTAACTTCCATTGCCACCTCCTCAGCAGTTGTCAATCTATCTATAAAAGGAAAGGGAAAACACCGCAAAGGCGGGTCATCGATCATGGTGAGAAAAATAATTTAGAAAATGAAACTCTAAATCGTCCCCAACCAAAGAACCTACCTATGGAAATATGGCAATTTGTACTCAGGTGGAAATTTACTCACTGATAGACGAATGTGGAAACTTACTCACTGGTAGATGATAGATGCTAGATAATACTCAATCTTTTAGGCATCTAGTACACCCTGTAGTACGACTAGAAGATCTGGAAAATTAACCACAAGATTGAAACGAAAATCAACAAAATGTAGGTCTCGCATCTTTTGTCCATGCTTGCACAGTTATGAAATTAATTTTCAGGCAATTGTAGACATTACATACTTCCCAGTTTTCTTGTGAACTTGGCAAGAAAACAAGAGGCTATGCTCCTCATTGGATCGATCTCTCTTCCTCTCGTCCCTCAAAAAGAAGAGAGAAACAAGGGGGAGCACTTGCGATGCTGGCCCCCAAATAGGCGTTAGCAGTCAGTGGCCGCCGTCGAAGGTGTCAGCGGTGGAGGCCTTGGTGGTGGCTCCCGTCCGGGCAGAGGATTTACCAGGCGGATGGAGGGACACTGCTGCGAGCAGTGCCAGCATCTGCGTTGGATTTGTTTCCTGGGTAGAGGGCGGGGAACCAAGGATGGTGGTGGACACGAGTAAAGTAGGCAAGCTGCTGAGCTTTTGCTTTTGCTGCTTTGCTTCCTGCATGCATGATTGACATCATGGCCATGACCGTGCATGCATGAACTTTGCTCCTTTGAGAAGGGAAGCATCATTCCTGGAGCATGTCACCCCAAAGACACAAAGAAAAAAGAAGTGGCGGCGTGTTATGGCCATGAATTATTTGAGGAAAGGTGTGGAAGGGGGACTGGATCAAAGGAACAAGGTGCAACATTTTTCATTAGCGTCATTTCGTTATTTATCAGGCACAACATTTTCTCTAGATTATGGAAGGCTCTAAAAAATCGCACACATTATAAATTCATCATTACATCAGTACGCTTAAAGCAAAATGGCAAAGCTCGAAATGATAGTGTTGCACAATAACAAAGAAAAAGAAAAGGGAAGGGTGATTCTTTTGGAAAAGCACCGAGTAGCTTTGCTGGTTTAATCTCCATGTTAGGTTTTCTGACATACGGCGATACGGCTATCGCGGGGGCGACATGGGGGGCGACGCGCGGCACCGTCCGGCGATCGCTGGGCCTGTGCTCTCGGGGGCTTTGGCTCGTCCGCGGGTTGGCGGACGGTTTTGGGCGGTAGCCGGATCTGAAGAGGACGAGGCGTACAGAGACGGCGATGATCCGGAGGCATCTCCGCCAACGCCGACTCCTTCTGATCTTTTTTGTGATTTTTTCAATTCGGGATATGATGAGGATGAGGTGGCCTCAACGGTGGACATGATCTTGCCGGTGGACGATCCGGCGAGGGTTGGGCTACACGCGGGCGAGAGGAAGGAGATGGTGCGTCGTGTCGTGCACCGGAGAACGGCGACAACGAATGTCCGGCCATGGAAGGGACCCCTTCCGAAGGTTAGTCTTGCAAACCTCACCCGTTTCGATTTGATCCGGCCGGATTCTGGGACTAAAGTTCAGAGGAAGAAGAAAGCAATCCGATCTGCTGGTGAATCCCGGCGGCCGGCGGCGGCCATGGCGCCGTTGCCGGCGGGGTGGCCGATCGGGATCGTGCAGGTGCGGGAGATGCGTTTGAACGCACTCCTGGGCCACGGGCATGGTGTGCCTGGGGTTGGGCCGGTTCTGAGTGAGCCAGGCCCGATCGAGGTTGGGCCTGTGTTAACTGGGTATGAGGCCCAGTACAACCAGGCACGTATGTCTAGTTCGACTACGTCTACACCCCCATGCACGATCGAGGGTCCTTCAATGGGTTTTCGATCGAAATGATCTATGGTTCTTCGAGCTGCGTGCCGACCGAACTTCTCCGACCGTGGTGCGGGGCATGCTAGGCGAATTCCTCCTCTCCGCGGCATGGCCGGTCGAGGTCTGCTTCCTACCAAGTCCGGTGCCCCGGGCGGTGCGGGCCGTGGAGGGCAGGTGCCGCCGGCAGGAGCTGGCCGTGACGGGGATGCTTTGCCGCTGGGGGGCGGGTCGTGGTGGTGCTAGACTGCCGCTCGGGGCTGGCCGTGGTGGCGCTACCCAGTCCCGGGTTCTGGGTCCGGCCGGGCGGCGCAGGAGGCCGGTGGCCCTAGACCGCCGCTGCCTGGTGGTGCACTCGGGCCTGGCGCGGTTGGCCGCGGGTCGCTGCCTGCGGGCACAAGGCCACTGACACCGGTCGTGGGACGGGGTGTCCCTCGGCCACTGGTGCCGAACCCTGTGGCTATCGCGGGCCGCGGCACCCCGGCTCTGAGGCCGCCTCCTCCATCCTCAGGTGCCCTGCTTCGTCCTGTGGTGCAGAATTCTACGGCGCCGGTGTTGAAGCAGGCACAGTTGCCGCATGTTTCGTCTAGGGGGGGAGACTCATCGGTGCCTCGTGGTCAGTGGGGTGACAATGGGCTTAACGCCTATGGAGATGGACAACACCGAGGATCCTCGTCCACAGGTGGTGGGCGGGGGTATGCCTGGCAGAGCGATGGCTCGACTGAGAGGCCTTTCCTGGGGCCAACGGGCGGCTTCATCGAAGGGGCGTCTGGACCGGCTAATCGTAACTGCGGTGGTTTCCATGGTAACCGTGGTGGCCGAGGTGGCCGAGGTGGCCGCTATCGTCCAAGGCAGCATCCTGTTGTCGTTGACCAGACGGCGGTTGGCGAGGCTACTGAGGCGACTGGGTTGTCGAGCCAGGCTATGGAGGTGGTGACGGCACTGGCGGACGTGGTGGTTCCTGGTAATGGTGAGGTCGAGTTAATGTCGGTGGAGGCCTCTGACAGGGCTGAGCTGGACAGGGCGGCCAAGTATGCGCGCAAGAAGGAAAGAATGTTATGTTACCGTTGTGGCGATAAGGGCCATTTCATTGCTGAGTGTGTGGCAGTTTTATGCGATACGTGTGGCAAGCCAGCCCATGAGTCAGGGGCATGTCCGCTTTTGAGAGAGCAGGTACCGAATCTTATGATGTACGGACTGTACTGTTCCGAGCTCGCGTTTTTTGAGTCTCAGACCGAGAGGGAGGTTCCTGATGAGGTACACAGTATGACAACTGGGGTTGTTAAAGTGACTAAAGGTGAAGTCTCCGAGACCCAGATTGCGCAGCGGCTCCGAGAGCTGGCTCCAGGAGACTTCCACTGGGAGCTTGTCAGTCTAGAGGCAAACTTGTTCAGGGTTGAGTTCCCGACAGTGGAGGATTTACAGAGGTTGCTGAGCTTTGGGATGTGTAAGGTGCCAGGTGCGGAGGGCATCCTTGAGTTCCACGAGTGGAAGTTGATTGAGCCTCAGGGTAAACCTCTTACCCAGGCCTGGTTGCATTTTTCGGGAGCTCCTTCCAAGCCTTTGCAGGATGCCAGGGTCGTTGCTAGTCTGGGCATCATGGTGGGAAAGACCGAGCGAGTGGATATGGCCTTCACTAGAGCTCATGGGGTTGCTCGCTTACTGGTCAGTATTTTGGACATTGAGTTTGTGCCTGATGTGGTTAAGTGGGCTTATCGAGGTCAGGTTTACAGCCTTGAGATTGAGTTTGAGGATGACAACATGTTTGCTGAGGCACCTGCTGCCACTGACGTTGAGATGCATGAGGGTGATGATGGCACGGGAGGTAAGGAGACTCCGGCCGCTGATCCTGGACGAGAGATGGCCGAGGGACCGGGGTCTGTTGCTCAGATGACCGGAGGTGGGACGGCGCCTCCCTCTTCTGTGCCGTCGACCACTCTGAGATTTGGATCCATTGAGCCTGCTACTGCACCTCTGAGACTATGCAGCGAGCGAGTGGAGTCTCTCGAGGTTTTTGAGCACTCTTTACCTGCGTTGGACTTTGAGGCCCCGGGCGTGGAGGGGTTTGGAGATAGTGTTGTCGCCTCCCTCGGATATTGTTGAGACGGCTGAGCTGCAGGTGGTGGTTCCGAGCTTGGCAGGGGGATCGAGGCAGGTGGCCTCGGTGCCCCCTTCTCCTCTTGCTCCGGTCGGGGCTACCGTGAGGGAGCAGTTACCTTCGGGAGGGGGGCCGGGGCAGGTGGCCTCGGCTTCCTCTTCACCTTTTGCGGGGCCGGTACTGCAGGTGGCAGGTCCGGTCTTTGGAGGGGGCTTGGGGCAGGTGGCCTCGAGGCCCTCTTCATGTTCTGCGCCTAGGGGATCGCCCCACCCTTGGTGTCGGTGATCACTTCTGGCCTGCGGTCTAGGGTGGAAGGGGAGCGGGGACAGGTGGCCCTTGGTTCCCCATCATCTGACTCGGCGCCCTCTCCTGGTCGTGGGGACCGGTTGAGTGTTCGGAGGGTGACAGGCGGTCACTCCCCGGGCAACTTCACGCGGGAGGAGGTTATTCAGTTCGGCAGGATTCCGGACCAGGCGTCTGAGGGCCGACGGTTGAGCTGCCGTCTTCAGGGCCGTCCGGAGGTGGACGACATGCAGCAGCGCTGCGCCGTGAGGGCGGCCAAGCTTCGTGACGTCCAGGTCAGTACTGGTATGTTGGTGAATACTTCAAATACTATCTTGCATTTTTCGAATGATGAGATTGTTGATAATGCAAAGCAAATAGGAATTTCACTAGGTAGTAATGAGGGTGAAGTTTCTAATTCCATCAATGACTTACTTGATCTAGAAGCCGAGAGGGCTCTAGAATTGATTCGTAACTTAGCCGCCGTCAAACCATGAATGATTCCGAGATTGATGCTTTGGGAGTCCGGGTGCTCGATGATTTTTGTGCTGATCTCGCGCCTCCCCTCCAGGAGACGGAGGAGGAGGATGAGAATATCGAGATGGATGTAGTTAGACCCCCAGAAACTGCGAGAGAGGACCGGGTGGGCACGAGGACCATCCCTAAGCGCAAATGGAAGCGCAAGATATACCCGACGTCCGTGGTACGTAGGAGTGCTAGGATCCGCACGGCTAAAAAATTCCATGATGAGATATGAGAGGAATCTTTTGGAATAGCAGAGGTCTTAAGGACTTGGCTAAAAGGAGGTTTCTTGCAGAAGCATCCATCGAGCATAGATTGGACTTTATTGTGTTGTCGGAAACTGGTAGAGCAAATTTCTCACCACAATTTCTCAACACTTTATCGGGGGGTTTTGATTTCGACTGGCATTGTCTGTCACCGAGAGGAAGATCGGGAGGGATCTTACTTGGTGTTAGATGCGACTCTCTCGAAGTTCGAAGTGTGATCATGGGAGATTTTGCTATTAAGTTCAGGGTGCGGCCCAAGGTTGATGGATTTGACTGGGCTCTGTTGGGGAACGTTGCAGAAAATTAAAATTTTTCCTACGGTTTCACCAAGATCCATCTATGAGTTCATCTAGCAATCAGTCATGGGAGAGTGATTGCATCTACATACCACTTGTAGATCGCGTGCGGAAGCGTTCAATGGAATGGGGTTGATGGAGTCGTACTCGCCGTGATTCAGATCACCGATGACATAGTGCCGAACGGACAGCACCTCCGCGTTCAACACACGTACGGAGCGGATGACGTCTCCTCCTTCTTGATCCAGCAAGGGGGAAGGAGAGGTTGATGAAGATCCAGCAGCACAACGGCGTGGTGGTGGATGCAGCAGAACTTCGGCAGGGCTTCGCTAAGCAACTACGGAAGGAGGAGGAGGTGTTGCAGGGAGGAGGGAGGCGCCAGGGCTTATGGGTGCGGCCACCCCTCCCTCCCCTCCCTTTATATAGGCGCAAGAGAGGGGGAGGGCGCAGCCTTGCCCCTTCCTCCAAGGAAGGGGTGCGGCCAAGAGGGGGGAGGAGTCCATCCTCCCCAAGGCACCTCGGAGGTGCCTTCCCCTCTTTGGACTCTCCCCTCTCCAAGTCTTCTTGGCGCATGGGCCTCTTGGGGCTGGTGCCCTTGGCCCATATAGGCCAAGGCACACCCCCTACAGCCCATGTGGCCCCCCGGGGCAGGTGGACCCCCCGGTGGACCCCCGGACCCCTTTCGGCACTCCCGTACAATACCGATAAAGTGTGAAACTTTTCCGGTGACCAAAATAAGACTTCCTATATATAAATCTTTACCTCCGGACCATTCCGGAACTCCTCGTGACGTCCGAGATCTCATCCAGGACTCCGAACAACATTCGGTTTGCTGCATACTCATATTCATACAACCCTAGCGTCACCGAACCTTAAGTGTGTAGACCCTACGGGTTTGGGAGACACATAGACATGACCGAGACGGTTCTCGGGCAATAACCAACAGCGGGATCTGGATACCCATGTTAGCTCCCACATGCTCCTCGATGATATCATCGGATGAACCACGATGTCGAGGATTCGATCAAACCCCGTATACAATTCCCTTTGTCAATCGGTACGTTACTTGCCCGAGACTCGATCGTCGGTATCCCAATACCTCGTTCAGTCCCGTTACCGGCAAGTCACTTTACTCGTACCGTAATGCATGATCCCATGACCAAACACTTGGTCACTTTGAGCTCATTATGATGATGCATTACCGAGTGGGCCCAGAGATACCTCTCCGTCATACGGAGTGACAAATCCCAGTCTCGATCCGTGTCAACCCAACAGACACTTTCGGAGATACCTGTAGTGCACCTTTATAGTCACCCAGTTACGTTGTGACGTTTGGTACACCCAAAGCACTCCTACGGTATCCGGGAGTTACACGATCTCATGGTCTAAGGAAGAGATACTTGACATTGGAAAAGCTCTAGCAAAACGAACTACACGATTTTGTGCTATGCTTAGGATTGGGTCTTGTCCATCACATCATTCTCCTAATGATGTGATCCCATTGTCAATGACATCTAATGTCCATAGTCAGGAAACCATGACTATCTGTTGACCAACGAGCTAGTCAACTAGAGGCTCACTAGGGACATGTTATGGTGTTTGTATTCACACGTGTATTACGATTTCCGGATAATACAGTTATAGCATGAATAAAAGACAATTATCATGAACGAGGAAATATAATAATAATCCTTTTATTATTGCCTCTAGGGCATATTTCCAACAGTCTCCCACTTGCACTAGAGTCAATAATCTAGTTACATTGTGATGAATCGAACACCCATAGAGTTCTGGTGTTGATCATGTTTTGCTCGTGAGAGAGGTTTAGTCAACAGATCTGCGACATTCAGATCCGTATGTACTTTGCAAATATCTATGTCTCCATCTTGAACATTTTCACGGATGGAGTTGAAACGACGCTTGATGTGCCTGGTCTTCTTGTGAAACCTGGGCTCCTTGGCAAGGGCAATAGCTCCAGTGTTGTCACAGAAGAGTTTGATCGGCCCCGACGCATTGGGTATGACTCCTAGGTCGGTGATGAACTCCTTCACCCAAATTGCTTCATGTGCTGCCTCCGAGGCTGCCATGTACTCCTCTTCACATGTAGATCCCGCCACGACGCTCTGCTTGCAGCTGCACCAGCTTACTGCTCCACCATTCAACATATACACGTATCCGGTTTGTGACTTAGAGTCATCCAGATCTGTGTCGAAGCTAGCATCGACGTAACCCTTTACGACGAGCTCTTCGTCACCTCCATAAACGAGAAACCTGTCCTTCGTCCTTTTCAAGTACTTTAGGATATTCTTGACCGCTGTCCAGTGTTCCTTGCCGGGATTACTTTGGTACCTTCCTACCAAACTTACGGCAAGGTTTACATCAGGTCTGGTACATAGCATGGCATACATAATAGATCCTATGGCTGAGGCATAGGGGATGACGCTCATCTCTTCTTTATCTTTTGCCGTGGTCGGGCATTGAGCCGAGCTCAATCTCACACCTTGCAGTACAGGCAAGAACCCTTTCTTGGACTGATCCATTTTGAACTTCTTCAAAATCTTATCAAGGTATGTGCTTTGTGAAAGACCTATGAGGCATCTCGATCTATCCCTATAGATCTTGATGCCTAATATATAAGCAGCTTCTCCAAGGTCCTTCATTGAAAAACACTTATTCAAGTAGGCCTTAATGCTGTCCAAGAATTCTATATCATTTCCCATCAAAAGTATGTCATCTACATATAATATGAGAAATGCTACAGAGCTCCCACTCACTTTCTTGTAAACGCAGGATTCTCCATAAGTCTGTGTAAACCCAAACGCTTTGATCATCTCATCAAAGTGAATGTTCCAACTCCGAGATGCTTGCACCATTCCATAAATGGATCGCTGGAGCATGCATAATTTGTTAGCATTCTTAGGATCGACAAAACCCTCCGACTACATCATATACAGTTCTTCCTTAAGATGCCCGTTAAGGAATGCCGTTTTGACGTCCATCTGCCATATCTCATAATCATAGTATGCGGCAATTGCTAACATGATTCGGACGGACTTAAGCTTCGCTACGGGAGAGAAAGTCTCATCGTAGTCAATCCCTTGAACTTGCCGGTAACCCTTAGCGACAAGTCGAGCTTTATAGATGGTGACATTTCCATCCGCGTCCGTCTTCTTCTTAAAGATCCATTTGTTTTCTATCGCTCGCCAATCATCGGGCAAGTCAGTCAAAGTCCATACTTTGTTTTCATACATGGATTCTATCTCAGATTTCATGGCTTCTAGCCATTTGTTGGAATCTGGGCCCGCCATCGCTTCTTCATAGTTCGAAGGTTCACCGTTGTCTAACAACATGATTTCCAGGACAGGGTTGCCGTACCACTCTGGTGCGGAACGTGTCCTTGTGGACCTACGAAGTTTAGTAGCAACTTGATCCGATGTACCTTGATCATCATCATTATTTTCCTCTTCAGTTGGTGTAGGCATCACAGGAACATTTTCCTGAGCTACACTACTTTCCCGTTCAAGAGGTAGTACTTCATCGAGTTCTACTTTCCTCCCACTTACTTCTTTCGAGAGAAACTCTTTTTCCAGAAAGGATCCGTTCATGTCAACAAAGATCTTGCCCTCGGATCTTAAGTAGAAGGTATACCCAATGGTTTCTTTAGGGTATCCTATGAAGACGCATTTGTCTGACTTGGGTTCGAGCTTTTCAGGTTGAAGTTTCTTGACATAAGCATCGCATCCCCAAACTTTTAGAAACGACAGCTTAGGTTTCTTCCCAAACCATAATTCATACGGTGTCGTCTCAACGGATTTAGACGGTGCCCTATTTAAAGTGAATGTAGCTGTCTCTAGAGCGTATCCCCAAAATGATAGCGGTAAATCGGTAAGAGACATCATAGATTGCACCATATCTAATAGAGTGCGATTACGACATTCGGACACACCGTTTCGCTGAGGTGTTCCAGGCGGCGTGAGTTGTGAAACGATTCCACATTTTCTTAAGTGTGTACCAAATTCGTGACTTGAATATTCTCCTCCACGATCCGATCGTAAGAATTTTATCTTTCGGTCACGTTGATTCTCTACTTCATTCTGAAATTCCTTGAACTTTTCAAAGGTCTCAGACTTGTGTTTCATCAAGTAGACATACCCATATCTACTCAAGTCATCAGTGAGAGTGAGAACATAACGATATCCTCCGCGAGCCTCAACGCTCATTGGACCGCACACATCGGTATGTATGATTTCCAACAAGTTGGTTGCTCGCTCCATTGTTCCGGAGAACGGGGTCTTGGTCATTTTGCCCATGAGGCATGGTTCGCATGTGTCAAATGATTCATAATCGAGAGACTCTAAAAGTCCATCAGCATGGAGCTTCTTCATGCGCTTGACACCAATGTGACCAAGGCAGCAGTGCCACAAGTATGTGGGACTATCATTATCAACTTTACATCTTTTGGTATTCACGCTATGAATATGTGTAATATTATGTTCGAGATTCATTAAGAATAAACCATTGACCATTGGGGCATGACCATAAAACATATCTCTCATATAAATAGAACAACCATTATTCTCGGATTTAAATGAGTAGCCATCTCGTATTAAACGAGATCCAGATACAATGTTCATGCTCAAACTTGGCACTAAATAACAATTATTGAGGTTTAAAACTAATCCCATAGGTAAATGTAGAGGTAGCGTGCTGACGGCGATCACATCGACCTTGGAACCATTCCCGACGCGCATCGTCACCTCGTCCTTCGCCAGTCTCCGCTTATTCCGCAGCTCCTGCTGTGAGTTACATATGTGAGCAACGGCACCGGTATCGAATACCCAGGAGTTACTACGAGTACTAGTAAGGTACACATCAATTACATGTATATCAAATATACCTTTAGTGTTGCCGGCCTTCTTGTCCGCCAAGCATTCATAATGTCTTGGTTCTCTGGGACGGGAGCGTCACCTAGTGGTCCTTCTAGGACATATTGTTTCCTGGCAGCTATGAGGATGATCCTCAGGTTCCAGACCCAGTCCGTATAGTTGCTGCCATCATCTTTCAGCTTGGTGTTCTCTAGGAACGCATTGAAGTTCATGTTGACATGAGCGCTGGCCATTTGATCTACAAGACATATTATGCAAAAGGTTTTAGACTAAGTTCATGATAATTAAGTCATCTAATCAAATTATTTTAATGAACTCCCACTCGGATTAGACATCCCTCTAGTCATCTAAGTGTTACACGATCCGAGTCGACTAGGCCGTGTCCGATCATCACGTGAGACGGACTAGTCATCGTCGGTGAACATTCTCATGTTGATCGTATCTTCCATATGACTCGTGTTCGACCTTTCGGTCTCCGTGTTCCGAGGCCATGTCTGTACATGCTAGGCTCGTCAAGTTTAACCCTAAGTGTTTTGCATGTGTAAAACTGTCTTACACCCGTTGTATGTGAACGTAAGGATCTATCACACCCGATCATCACGTGGTGCTTCGAAACGACGAACTTTAGCAACGGTGCACAGTTAGGGGAGAACACTTCTTGAAATGTTTGTAAGGGATCATCTTATTTACTACCGTCGTTCTAAGTAAACAAGATGCGTAAACATAATAAACATCACATGCAATTATATAATAGTGACATGATATGGCCAATATCATATAGCTCCTTCGATCTCCATCTTCGGGGCTCCATGATCATCTTCGTCACCGGCATGACACCATGATCTCCATCATCATGATCTCCATCATCGTGTCTTCATGAAGTTGTCATGCCAACGACTACTTCTACTTCTATGGCTAACGCGTTTAGCAATAAAGTAAAGTAATTTACATGGCGTTCTTCAATGACACGCAGGTCATACAAAAAATAAAGACAACTCCTATGGCTCCTGCCGGTTGTCATACTCATCGACATGCAAGTCGTGATTCCTATTACAAGAACATGATCTCATACATCACAATATATCATTCATCATTCATCACAACTTCTGGCCATATCACATCACATGACAATTGCTGCAAAAACAAGTTAGACGTCCTCTAATTGTTGTTGCATCTTTTACGTGGCTGCAATTGGGTTCTAGCAAAAACGTTTTCTTACCTACGAATAACCACAACGTGATCTTGTCAACTTCTATTTACCCTTCATAATGACCCTTTTCATCGAATCCGCTCCAACTAAAGTGGGAGAGACAGACACCCGCCAGCCACCTTATGCAACTAGTGCATGTTAGTCGGTGGAACCGGTCTCACGTAAGCATACGTGTAAGGTTGGTCCGGGCCGCTTCATCCCACAATACCACTGAAGCAAGATAAGACTAGTAGTGGCAAGCAAGTTGACAAGATCTACGCCCACAACAAAATTGTGTTCTACTCGTGCAATAAAGAACTACGCATAGACCTAGCTCATGATGTCACTGTTGGGGAACGTTGCAGAAAATTAAAAATTTTCCTACGGTTTCACCAAGATCCATCTATGAGTTCATCTAGCAATGAGTCATGGGAGAGTGATTGCATCTACATACCACTTGTAGATCACGTGCGGAAGCGTTCAATGGAACGGGGTTGATGGAGTCGTACTCGCCGTGATTCAGATCACCGATGACCTAGTGCCGAACGGACAGCACCTCCGCGTTCAACACACGTACGGAGCGGATGATGTCTCCTCCTTCTTGATCCAGCAAGGGGGAAGGAGAGGTTGATGAAGATCCAGCAGCACGACGGCGTGGTGGTGGATGCAGCAGAACTTCGGCAGGGCTTCGCTAAGCAACTACGGAAGGAGGAGGAGGTGTTGCAGGGAGGAGGGAGGCGCCAGGGCTTATGGGTGCGGCCACCCCTCCCTCCCCTCCCTTTATATAGGCGCAAGAGAGGGGGAGGGCGCAGCCTTGCCCCTTCCTCCAAGGAAGGGGTGCGGCCAAGAGGGGGGAGGAGTCCATCCTCCCCAAGGCACCTCGGAGGTGCCTTCCCCTCTTTGGACTCTCCCCTCTCCAAGTCTTCTTGGCGCATGGGCCTCTTGGGGCTGGTGCCCTTGGCCCATATAGGCCAAGGCACACCCCCTACAGCCCATGTGCCCCCCCGGGGCAGGTGGACCCCCCGGTGGACCCCCCGGACCCCTTTCGGCACTCCCGGTACAATACCGATAAAGTGCGAAACTTTTCCAGCGACCAAAATAAGACTTCCTATATATAAATCTTTACCTCCGGACCATTCCGGAACTCCTCGTGACGTCCGGGATCTCATCCGGGACTCCGAAAAACATTCGGTTTGCTGCATACTTATATTCATACAACCCTAGCATCACTGAACCTTAAGTGTGTAGACCCTACGGGTTCGGGAGAAATGTAGACATGACCGAGACGGTTCTTGGGCAACAACCAACAGCGGGATCTGGATACCCATGTTGGCTCCCACATGCTCCTCGATGATATCATCGGATGAACCACTATGTCGAGGATTCGATCAAACCCCGTATACAATTCCCTTTGTCAATCGGTACGTTACTTGCCCGAGACTCGATCGTCGGTATCCCAATACCTCGTTCAGTCCCGGTACCGGCAAGTCACTTTACTTGTACCGTAATGCATGATCCCGTGACCAAACACTTGGTCACTTTGAGCTCATTATGATGATGCATTACCGAGTGGGCCCAGAGATACCTCTCCATCATACGGAGTGACAAATCCCAGTCTCGATCCGTGTCAACCCAACAGACTCTTTCGGAGATACCTGTAGTGCACCTTTATAGTCATCCAGTTACGTTGTGACGTTTGGTACACCCAAAGCACTCCTATGGTATCCGGGAGTTACACGATCTCATTGTCTAAGGAAGAGATACTTGACATTGGAAAAGCTCTAGCAAAACGAACTACACGATTTTGTGCTATGCTTAGGATTGGGTCTTGTCCATCACATCATTCTCCTAATGATGTGATCCCGTTGTCAATGACATCTAATGTCCATAGTCAGGAAACCATGACTATCTGTTGACCAACGAGCTAGTCAACTAGAGGCTCACTAGGGACATGTTATGGTCTATGTATTCACACGTGTATTACGATTTCCGGATAATACAGTTATAGCATGAATAAAAGACAATTATCATGAACAAGGAAATATAATAATAGTCCTTTTATTATTGCCTCTAGGGCATATTTCCAACAGGCTCTGGTGGCGGTGTATGGTGCTGCGCAGGCAGAATTCAAACCGGATTTTTTGGCCGACCTTGTTAGAGTTTGCGGGTTTGAGCAACTCCCCATTCTGGTTGGGGGAGACTTTAACATTATTAGGAGACGTGATGAGACGAACAATGATAATTTCGACGGGAGATGGTCGTTCATGTTCAACACTATTATTGAAAGCTTGGATTTGAGAGAGATTGCGCTTTCAGGTAGGAATTTCACATGGGCTAATGCTTTGCCAAATCCAACGTTTGAGAAGTTAGATCGGGTACTTGCTAGTGTCGAATGGGAACATAACTTTCCCTTTGTAACAGTTCAGGCTCTCTCTTTCGGGATTTCTGATCACACGCCCCTTTTAATTAACTCTGGTGGGGCTACCTACTCGGGCAATAAGAATTTGTTCTTGTTCGAGCTTGCGTGGTTCGAGAGAGAAGGCTTCCTGGATCTCCTAGCCAGAGAGTGGGCTAAGGATGCAGGCGGTAGGAATGCGCCTGAGCGCTGGCAGAATAAGATTAGGCATTTGAGAAGTTTCCTACGTGGGTGGGCTAAACACCTTAGTGGGATTTATAAGGCTGAAAAGGAACGGCTCCTTGCCCTTATTCAGGCCTTAGATGTAAAAGCAGAAACTACGGTTTTGCTAGCCACCGAGCTTCATACCAAGCTTGACGCTGAGATGAGGTTGAAAGAGCTACTTCGTGAAGAGGAATTAAAATGGGCACTGCGGGCCAAGGTACGAAGAGTGGTCCAGGGGGACGCGAACACTCAATTCTTCCACATGATTGCCAATGGAAAACATAGGAAGAAGAGAATCTTCCAGCTAGAACAAGATGAGGGTACAATTATAGGTCAGGATAACCTGAAGCTTTACATTACTGAGTACTACAAACGATTGTTTGGACCACCAGAGGAGAACTGTGTGTCGCTGGATGAGTCTTGGGTCCAAGATGTACCTCAACTTACTACTGTAGAGAACGACATCTTAACCGCCCCTTTCTCGGAAAAGGAGGTTTTCGAGGCCATTTCCAAGATGAAAAATAATAAGGTTGGTCCGGATGGTTTCCCGGCTGAGTTTTATAAGAAGTGCTGGCATATTATTAAAGGGGACTTTATGCCGATGTTCCATGATTTGTTCTCGGGACATTTGCAGCTTTTCCAACTAAATTTTGGAACAATAACCCTGCTCCCTAAGAAAACAGAGGCCGTGAGAATCGAGCAATTTTGGCCTATCTGTCTTCTGAATGTCAGTTTCAAAATTTTTACCAAGGTTGGGACGATTAGGCTCACACAGATTGCGCACGCCGTTGTGCAGCCTTCTCAAACGACTTTTATGCCGGACAGGAACATCCTGGAAGGGGTTGTGGTCCTTCATGAAACGCTCCATGAGATTCACACGAAAAAACTTGATGGAGTTATTTTCAAAGTGGATTTCGAGAAGGCATATGATAAAGTGAAATGACCGTTCCTTCAACAGGCTTTACGCATGAAGGGCTTTGATGAAGCTTGGTGACGCCAGGTGGAAGCATTCATGCAAAAAGGGAGTGTTGGAATTAAAGTGAATGACGACATAGGTCATTATTTCCAAACACACAAGGGTCTAAGACAAGGCGATCCTATGTCTCCAATATTGTTCAATATTTTGGTTGATATGTTGGCGATCCTGATTGGGAGGGCAAAGGAGGCCGGTCAGGTGGGTGGCTTGGTGCCTCATCTAGTTGATGGTGGTTTGTCCATTCTGCAATACGCTGATGATACAATCATTTTCATGGAACACGATTTGGCAAAAGCAAGAACCATGAAGTTAGTGTTATGCTTATTTGAACAATTGTCGGGGCTGAATATTAATTTCCACAAAAGCGAGTTGTTCTGCTTTGGTAGAGCCAAAGACGAACAAGAGGCTTATAGACAATTGTTTGGTTGTGAAGTGGGGGCTTTACCTTTCACGTATCTCGGTATTCCCATTCACCATCGTAAGCTAACAAACTGCGAGTGGAAGTGCATCGAGGATCGGTTCGAGAAGAAACTGAGTTGCACGAAAGGAAAACTCATGTCTTATGGAGGCCGATTGATTCTTATTAACTCGGTGCTCACGAGTTTACCTATGTTCCTCTTATCCTTCTTTGAGGTCCCAGTTGGGGTTAGGAAAAGGCTGGACTTCTATCGATCCCGATTCTTTTGGCAGAGTGATGAGCATAAGAGAAAATACAGACTGGCCAAATGGGATATTATCTATCGACCAAAGGACCAGGGGGGCCTTAGTATTGAAAATCTTGATGTTAAAAACAGATGCCTGCTTAGTAAGTGGCTGTTTAAGTTGTCTTCTGAGACGGAGGCAACGTGGGCGTAGATTTTACGTAGTAAATATCTGCAGTCCAAGACCCTATCCCAGGCCACTCTGCGCACTACAAGAAATATGTCAACTTGTGACCAGCACTATTGGTCACTGAATGGTCACTGTTTTTAGTTTGTGACCTTTTTGTGACCAAAAACATAAGGTCAAAAGCTGGCAGTCGTAAACTGACTATAGCGACCTTTCTTCTGGAAATGGTCGTAGACGTTTATGACTAAAATACGTCTACTATGGCGTTTTGGTCACTAGCAACCTCCCGAGGCCACGTAGGCATCCAGCATGGCAAGGTGATGTGGCACAAGATTCAGCCCGGTCCAATTCGGTTTTCTACATGGTCCGAGCCCATTAATTCAGCCTTTTATTATTTTTTCCTTGTTAATTCTGGTCGGCTTCATGGGCCAAGCCCAACGTTGTAGCCTTTTTTATTGTTGGCCCGTGGCGTTTTATTATTTATTGCTTTTCTATTTTCAGCCATTACATATTCAAGGTGGTCCCACTAGTCAGATGGGTCCCACTTGTCATGATCATCTCTCAAGTTGGCCCCACATGTCAAAAATGTACAAAATTGACAGATTATTTTCATAAGTGGACCCATTGGTCAAGTTTCCATTTCACAAGTTTTCAGATCACATACATAATCAAAAAGAACACATAAATTTCATCAAATATACCACTAAATAAATCTATTACAATCTTTACAACACATATATGCTACAATATGCTACTCTTCACTAAGTAGAACTTGACGGCTTCACACTTCACGGCTTCACACTTGCTTCACACTTCACACTTGAGCATCTGTAAAAGAGGAACAACCACAAATTTAAATCTCAATTGCAGTATAGGCAATATGTAGAAGCAGTTCAAATTTGAAACAACATCAATTAAACACACGCGCACAGAAACATAGGAGTCAAAATGCAGTATAGGACCAGGACAAGGAAACTCCTATTATCAAATCAACACACAGCTTGTAGCAAAACAACAACAGAATACATTATAACGAGAGTAAGCTTGAATCAAATAGCATAGAAACATGTGGATATCTCATGTGAGCATCATGCTGTGGTTTTATTAAACAATGATACAGCAACAGAATACAATATCTTCAATGCAAATTATGGTACTTGTAGCAGAACAGTTTGAAACAACAACTACACAATACATTATAACGATAGTAAGCTTGAATCAAATAGAAAAGGGAACATTTTCGAGTTTAAAAGTTAATGCAAATTGATTTTCCAGTAGCAAACATTGACAGATTGCTGCTAGTGCATACTAGTATGATTCACACCAGAGCAACCATCCAATTCGATGAGCACATAAAAGTATACTTGAGATATATGTATGCAGCAAGAACAGCAGGCAATGCAATGATAGTATGAGAGCACTGTAGCTCTGGAAGTAAAAAGAACATAATGCAGAGATGTGCAAGTCACTGAACTTCATAGCAATAACCTGCCACAGCTCAACGCTTATGTACTTCAAGCTGTCAAAAGCATAGAGAGCCTCTCCGTTGGCCTTGTTGACGAGTTGCCATGGCAGGGTAGCCTTCCTAATCCTTGACCCTTGTGATGTACTTCATGTCCAGTGCTGCATCATATGTGTATATTCAAATCAATCAACTACTTGATCGGGGGAAAATAGTACGTACATAAAAATTCGCTTGAGCAAAAGCCAAACAGGATTATTGCTTTTCCCCAATTAGAAAAGGACAAGGCAGAACAAGATAGAACAAAGAATAACAAAAGTAACAGGTATTTAGCGAATAGCGGTCTCAAGGTGTTCTTGTGACATGTGGTTGCCAAATATGGAGTTGTACTATACTCATGGACATTAAGATTAATAATCTACAGCAGTAAGTGTTTTTTCAGCATGACAGTTGCTTAGTTATTCATGAACTTGTAAGTGTTTATCACCAACTCTCCTCAAACTAAATTTACATTGAACAAGAAAGGAATCAGTATCATATCACCAACTCTGCTACAGTCATAGTGCCCTCCACATGTTTATGTAATAAATTTACACTGAACAAGAAAGGAATCAGTATCATATCTCTCAATTGTTGTTGCACATCTAGCAAGAATAGATCAATGCACATACCTAATAAGCAAACATCACAACATGGCATGATATCTGACCCTAATCCACTGGATCAAAAAATTAAGACCGCAAGACCATTTTCTCGCACCCAGAAGCGAGGATTTTCTCGCAACAACCAGAAGTGTAGCTACAAGGATAGTAAGTGCTGCCCAATTAAACTGGGACGCCTAGATTTTGGGCACAAAAAATTTCAGACTTATCAGCAGCATCGCATGACATCAACATGGACATGATACTGATTACCTACCAAGACATGGGGACGCATTAACTAAAGACAATAAACAGAAAATACAACGGAGAGAGTTCCTCTCTCTTATCAGCAGCATCTCATGATGCAACTCACATACTGAACTAGCAACTTAATTGTTTAGTTTACTCCACCATGGCAAAAAAACATGTTATAGTTTCTGAATTCATAACATACGCATGATAGTCGCGACTTGCAATAAGTAAAAGTATTTTCTTCTACAACTGCATGTAAAAACAGAGGATGATGTGTTGTAAAACAGTCCCTAATCACCATGTCGATGTCCACCTTGTACACGAGTATCTTGGGGTACTGCCTGCTCATCTTCTCGATCACAGGTGCCATCGCCCGACCTGCAACACCAAACAACAGAACAATAGCTCTCTCTAGTCACACACTGAAATCCCAATTCATGGCACGGAGACGGCACTTACACGACCCACACTAGACAGCCGTGTAGTAGAATACGGCGGGGAGCTTCTCCACTGCAAAAGGCAACACACCTGAGAGGGAAACTTGCGCACGCATAGTATTGTCAACAACAGTGTGAATAGTCGGTAGAAAAGCTAGGGCGAGAAGGGAGGGGATTGGCGCCGCACCTTGCACCTTGGCATGGATGTCCTCGAAGGTGTCCGCGGAGCCGACGACCACCATGCTGGAATCGCTTGCGTGAGCCAGGAAATGAGCTATCCATCAGCCAACGACGACCACCAGTGCCGGCCTAGGGCCACGGGGAAACGAAGGATTGGCGGGAGGAGGAGGCGGTTCAGACGTATCTGTGGACGACGACGAGAAGAGGCGTGTCGGGGAGTTGGAGGAGGAGGGGCGGGTGAGCTGCTGCAGGAGGACGAAGTTGGGCAGGTGGCCTAAGGGAGGATGACCGCCGGGCGTCGAGGGAACGGAGCCATCACCATGGATGGCGTCGAGGGGAGTGAGGAGGGAGGCGACCCCCATCACCATGGCTGCCAAATCCCTCCCTCCGGATCGAGGCTGTGTCTGCCAGATCAGCATGGCCAAGGCCGCCAATCCGCCTCGCCTGCTCGAGGAGGTGGTGGCCGTCAACGGTGGGGATGGGGGGCGACGGCAGCGGCGGCGTCCATCTCCGCCTGGATCGCGCGCGTGGGGGTGCGGGGAGGGGAGGGGAATTGGCGGAGGGATCCGAATGTGAGTGGCGCGAGCGGGTGGAGGGATCCAAAGGTGGGTGGCGCGAGCGGGTGGAGGGATCTGACGTCGTGGCTGCGGCAGGGGACGGGGCGGCGGCCGAGGATGGGGCGTGGGCTGGATCTAGATCGGGGAGAAGGGGAAAGAGAGAGGCGGCGGAGAGGGGGAGAGAGAGGCGGGCGCAGGCTGCTAGGGTTAGGATTAGGTTGCTGAGAGGTGGACGGTTCAGATCGGCTAGAACGGACGGTTCAGATCGGCTAAGGGGGGTGATCCGTGGGATGAGCCCTGATTGGCTCAGAAAATTTATGGTTTAAAATAGTTTCTAAGTACTAAAACTATGGGTGTTTTGTGAAGCAGCTATCAAAAATATTTTGCAAAACGGCACAACTATTTTTTTCTCTGAAGTTAGACCACATTTTTTGGATGATCGCCAATTTGCATGCATTTTCATCTTTCTAGCTATTTTTAATCATTTTTCGAGTGCCCAAAATAAGTTTTTTTGTGAAGGACCTATAATATATTTGTTGCAAAATTGTACCAAATAAATTTTCTAAAATACTAGGACATATTTAATGCACAATTGACAAAATAGTTGGGTGTAAAAAGTTTTGATCCACCTCTGGTGAAAGAGACAAATTTCCGCCGATTCAGTTGGAAACGGGTCAAATTTGAACTGCATCTGCCTTATAGTTTGCTCTTTATTTTTCCCAAAAATAATTTCTACGTACATAAGTACCTATTTAATCAGAGAAACACCAAAAAAATTCTAAGATTCAACCACTAGATAGGAACGGTCAAGCCCGCCGTTTTGACCGTATTTTGAAACGGGCATAAAAAATTCAAAAAAAAATCAAAAAATTGAAAAACCTTCGCATTGTGTCATTATATGTGACCAAGTTTCCAGGAAAAATAATAAACTTGTAATACGGTAATTATTTTAAAAAAGTGTTCTCAGAAATGAGCTATCGAGTGTGAAGATTCATGACTTTCAAGCCAAATGATCAATCTTATGGCCACATTCATGGCATAGTTTGTTCAAATGATCTCATATTGTGCCCAATGGTGCATCTTGGAATTCCAAACAATGTTGCCTAAGGGAGTTTTCATTTTCTTTGCACGGAAAATTCATTTTCCATTTTCTGAGTGCCCAAAATGAGTTTTTTTGTGAAGGACCTACCATATATTTGTTGCAAATTTGGACCTAATCAATTTTATAAAATACTAGGCCATATTTAATGCACAATTGACAAAATGGTTGGGTGTCAAAAGTTTTGATCCACCTCTGGTGAAAAAGACAAATTTCCGCCGATTCAGATGGAAATGGGTCAAATTTGAACTGCAACTGCCTTATAGTTTGCTCTTTATTTTTTCCAAAAATCATTTCTAGGTACATAAGTACCTATTTAATCAGAGAAACACCAAAAAAATTCCAAGATTCAACCACTAGATAGGAACGGTCAAGCCCGCCGTTTTGACCGCATTTTGAAACGGGCATAAAAAATTCAAAAAAATTCAAAAAATTGGAAAACCTTCGCATTGTGTCATTATATGTGACCAAGTTTCCAGGAAAAATAATAACCTTGTAATACGGTAATTATTTTAAAAAAGTGTTCTCAGAAATGAGCTATCAAGTGTGAAGATTCATGGCTTTCAAGCCAAATGATCAATCTTATGGCCACATTAATGGCATAGTTTGTTCAAATGATCTCATATTATGCACAAGGGTGCATCTTGGAATTCCAAACAATGTTGCCTAAGGGACTTTTCATTTTCTTTGCACGGAAAATTCATTTTCCATTTTCCGAGTGCCCGAAATGAGTTTCTTTTGTGAAGGACCTACCATATATTTGTTGCAAAATTGGACCTAATCAATTTTGTAAAATACTAGGCCATATTTAATGCAAAATTGACAAAATGGTTGGGTGTCAAATTTTTTGATCCACCTCTGGTGAAAAAGACAAATTCCCGTCGCTTCTGCTGGAAGCGGGTCAAATTTGAACTCCAACTGCCTCATAGTTTGCTCTTTATTTTTTCCAAAAATCATTTCTAGGTAAATAAGTATCTATTTAATCAGAAATGCATGGTTTGATGGCGAGACATCGAGGTTTGGACGGTGGCCGAGGGCCCCAACTCTAGAGCGCGTAAGCTCGCATGCCCGCCGCATGGTCACCGCGTGATCGTGGCGTTGCCATGTGTTCTGGGCGGCCTAGGCATGTCTAGTGGGTTGGGCACTCCCCAGGTAGGTGCTAGGAAGAAAATCACAACATAAGGTTCTTATGAGGAGATCGATCGATGCTCAGACATGAATAAGCAGCCAAGTGTTTGATTTGCGGTACGGGAAATGCACATGGCTATTTGCCGTGAGTTTCGGCTAAGGATGATCAGTTACCAAGAAGCCCTGTTCAAGAATTCATCCGATTAACCAGTTAACTTGCCAATTAATCCCTACTCGTAGGGTTGTCGAGTAGCCGATAAACCGATAAATCGTCTGATTAATTGGTTAATTGGCCAGCTTGCCGATTAGCCTATTAATCCCCTACTCGCTAGCCAACCGAGCAGCTACCAGTTAACGATTTTCTCAACAATGCTAAGAAGACCATCTTCACAAATTTTCACCTCAAAAGGAGGAGCCTAGGTGGTACTTGCTTTGCAAAGTACCACACTGGACATAAATACGATTGTTGAAGTTGGGATCAAAATAATGAATGGATTGAGCTGGCATTTGGTGGAGGATGGTTATTTGGGCATAGGAAAGCTCTGTAGAAAATGGATACCATTTGGAGATGCCAAAGTGGCACTTCCTTCACAAAGTGCTGCTTTGAACAGGATAGGAAAATGAATATTGTTGAGTTATTTTTGAACTAGGCAAGGAAGGTTTTTGACATATTTGATGAAGATATGATCCAAACAATTTATGAGAATTTTTTGGGAATTTTTGGAATAATAGAAATATAGGTTGCTTCACAACCTAGGGCAAAAATTGACACATGGACATGCCACATAGGCAAAACTGATGAGATGGCGCCTAGTCATCACAACCCACCACAATCTACAAGGCTATGACCATCTATATTGGTTGTTAACAACTAGAAATAAGGCAGTGGACCTGCACTGTTTGCTTTGTGACCATTTCGTGTAAGGAAATTATGACCTTTCTGACCAAAATGGTCGCAATGGTTTAGGGTTTGGAGCCCCCCGGACAGCTTTTGACCAATTGGTCTCAAATGGTCATAGATCTATGACCAATTCTTCCAGGGTCACTAACAGAAGGTCACTAGTTGACATATTTCTTGTAGTGGCGACCTACCGATTCGCCGTTCTGGAAGGGGCTCATGAGAATCAAAGCTACCTTCTTTAACAGAACGAGGTGTATTCTCGGTAATGGGAACAACGCTAGATTCTGGGAGGATACGTGGCTTGGCAACACGCCTTTGGCGACCCAATATCCGTCCCTATATCGTACTGTTCAGCGTCGTGAGGCCCTTGTTTCCACGGTTATGAAGTCCATTCCTCTCAACATTCAGTTTAGGAGGGTGCTTGTGGGTGATCGATGGGAAGCATGGCTTCACCTAGTTCGTAGACTGATGGAGGTTTAGTTAACTCCTCAGCCCGATCAGTTGTGTTGGAAGCTTACTAGATCTAGGGAGTTCATAGTTAAATCGATGTATATCGATATCATTAACTCTAGTGTGATTCCTAGTTCCAAAGACGTTTGGAAAGTTAAGGTCCCTTTGAAGACTAAAGTGTTTATGTGGTTTGTGCATAAACAAGTAATTTTAACGAAGGACAATTTAGTTAAGCGCAACTTGACAGGTTCTACTAGGTGTAGTTTCTGTGATCGGGACGAGACAATCAAGCATCTTTTTTTTGACTGTCCATTGGCACGAGGGTTGTGGCGCTCTGTACAAATGGCCTTTAACATTACTCCTCTGACTTCGATCAACACGTTATTCGGGGCGTGGCTTGCTGGGATAGAGTCCGAAACAGCTAGACACATTCGTGTCGGAGTATGTGCATTGTTATGGGCAATTTGGAATTGCAGAAATGATTTGGCTTTTAACAGAAAAACAACTATTCATTTTTTGCAGGTTTTATTCTGGGCTACTGCACTGATCCGTATGTAGTCCTTACTCACTCCGACGGAGGCCAGGGAGCGTTTGGTTACTGGATCTGTCCGGTGGGAGATGGTAGCGCGGGATATCTTCAACCGGTTTGGATGGCGTTCATGTAATAGGATAGGCAATTAGTTTACCTATCTTTTATTTTCCTTGCCGGTTATGGCTTATTGGGCTTTTTGTTTTGGCGTTGAGGCTCTGTGTGAGCTAGCCGTCGCTTTTGTCTGCAGACTTTAAGACCTTGTTGAACCTTATTACTCTCTAATAAATGTGGCCGTATGCATCGTTCTGATGCAGAGGCCGGGGAGTCCCCCCTTTTCAAAAAAAACTAGAAAGAGGTAAGTAAATTAAGGTGAGCATCCTGTTCTGTTCTTTTCTTGGCTAGTACAAATGGAGCACTGCTTTTTCAAAAGCAAAAGCAGTAATAGTAAAAACTTGTCCAATATAAAAGGGAAAAGAAGAAGATAATTGTAAGCTTCCGGCTTGTGTTTGGTTATTAGTTTGGTGCAATACGTTTGAGATCACTTGTCTTGTAGGAGTAGCCATTCATTCATTAGGAAAATCAAAAGAAGCACAATGACCATGACAAAGAATAGTTTTTCTATTTGTTGGAATCTGGGTTTTCTATGATAACCAGCTAAAGTAACCGTTTGGAGGTTGATCTCCACATTCCACCCACATACACACAGTTCGCAAGGATGGCCGCCGGACCAGCACCGGATTAGGCACACACACACACACATAGATGTTCTTTGGCGGCGGCGCTCCAGTGCATACAGCCTGCAAGCCCTAGCTGAGCCATGGAGGGAGCTCCCGTGACAGCAGCCACGGGGGTCTTGGGGCCCGTCGTCACGAAGCTGGGTGCTTTGCCGGGCAGCAAGTACAAGCTTCGGCGGCAGACTCTGAAGGACATAAAGTTCATGAAATCCAAGCTCAAGCCGGTGCACTCTATCCTTTGGGCTATATGGGAGAGGGAGATTCTCGATGTGGAATCCAAGGACCTGAAGAAAGAAGCGCTGGACCTCGCCGATGATATGCAGGACGCTATCGATGACTTCATCCTCACCATGGAGCCCAGTCGTAGAAACAAGCACTTGATGGTGCAGAGCAAGATCGAAGCCAGCCGTCCTTTCCAAGAGTTCAAGACGAGAGTAGATGACGTGTCGGGCCGGTGCCACATCAAGTGGAAGTGGGAGAAGAACAAGTGTGCTGAACCCATCTCTAGCTTATTTTCAAGAAGAAACGACAATTCCAGTACCTCCAGCAAGCCGCCTCCTCCTCGAGCTCCATTTGTTCAGAAGGATGCATCACAGCTCTTTGGTCTGCACACATGGAGGGATGACCTCATCAGATACCTGGTAGGAGAAGAAGGGAGCACAATGGTGCAGCCGCAGCTCAAAATGGTATCCATTGTTGGAATGGCCGAGGTGGGGAAAACAACCCTTGCCAACCTTGTGTATGAGGAGATTGGAAATAAGTTCCAGTCCCGGGCTTTTGTGTTCATCACTCCAACTCCCAACATGAAGGATGTTCTCACAAGCATTCTCAAGCAAGTAGGAGCTGAACCCCCTGCTGGCACCGAAGCAAGGACAGAGGAAGGCCTTATCCACGCCATATCGAATTTCCTAGATGTCAAAAGGTGTGCAAATTAGTATTAAAGTTTAAATTTAGTTAATCATTTTACAAATATTCACTGCCAGGTTCAGGATTTCAGTCCTGGATTTCTAAATTTAATTTGGTCAAGCTGTCTACTAATTAACTATCTTGTGCAACCAACTTGCCTAGGTACCTAGTAATAATTGATGACATATGGCAGCGTGAAGAATGGGAGATCATCTGCAACTCTTTCCCACAAAATAATCTCTGCAATAGAATTGTCATCACAACTCGTATTGCTTCTGTACCAGGCGATCATTTTGGTACTAACAAGCTCTGCATCAGAATGAATCCTAAATGTGGTTCTGATTGGAGTAAGCCAAGATGGCTATATGGACCTGATTGGGAGGATGTCGCCACTAGGATGAAGCCTGACATGGTTGGAGAAGGTTTTGACAGTGACCATCCTATTGTGCGCATGTGTGGTGGTGTGCCGTTAGCACTACTTTGCATGTTTTCAGCAATGGCAATGGTCCTCCGAGAGCAACAAGAACAACTAGGAGTACATGTAAAGGCATGTGATGTGCAAGATATGATTGAGAAGCAAGTTAAGCGAAGTGGAATTCAGAATACTCCAGGGTTTGAACCGTTGGTAGAGAGCTTGTAGCTTGGCTATGACGATCTTCCTCACCATATGTTGAAGACCTGCTTGTTGTATTGTAGTACATACCCTGAGAATTACACTTTTGCCATGAATGATTTGGTCATGCGATGGGTCGCTGAAGGATTTGCTTATAAAGAGGATGTAGCAAAAGGTTATCTTGAAGAGCTTTGCAACAGAGGGTTGATGTTGCGTCTGTATGATGTATTGGGCATGCCCAACTACCAAATGAACCCGATGATGCGAAATTTCCTTAGATGGAAATCGCGTGAAGATAATTTCATTAGTTGCAGTTTTTACATCACATTGGCATATGCATGTCGCATCCATCGGCTATGTATCGATGATTATCTAGTTGCTGACGGTGCCGTGGACGTGTTGGATGCCTTGCTGGAACTGGATTGGTCCCAGATTCGATCTCTTGTTGTTTTTGAAGGGGCTAAGAGATATGTCCCTTTTGGGAAGTTGCAACGTGTGCGGGTGTTGGATCTTCAATATTATCATCATCATCTTGAATTCCAAAAGTCTCATTGGAATCCTTTTATGGATTTTGGATTTGAGGCCCTTGGAAATCAGCATGTGAAGGATATCTGTGGGCTGCTTTGTGTGAGGCACCTATTTGGCCTAGAAGGGACACGAATCAGTGAGATACCACCGGAAATAGCAAGGCTACAACATCTGGAGACTTTGCAGGTAAGATTCACATCGATCACAGAGTTACCAAGTGAGATTAGGGACCTACAGCAATTGAAGACTCTGGCCGTGAGTTTTAACAATAAGCTGGCAGAGCTGCCCGGGGAGATAGGGGATCTTCAACAATTAGAGACTCTGGACCTGAGCTGGACAAGGCTGGCGGAGCTGCCATGTGAGATCGGGAACCTCTAGAACTTGGAGAATCTGAACCTGCAGTGGACCAAGCTCAAAGAGCTGCCTCCAGAGATTGGGAAGTTGCAGCATTTGAAAGCACTGGAGGTGGGCTGGGCAAGGATCACAAGGCTATCCAATGAAATCAGGGACCTGCATCATTTAGAGACCTTGGACCTGAGATACAACGGAGGGCTCACACAGCTGCCTTGTGAGATGTGGAAACTGCAGAATTTGAAGCGGCTACTCTTGAATGCTACAGGGGTGGTGAGGATACCAAGGGAAATCAGAGGGCTCAAGAAGATGGAGATTTTGAAATTAGATGATACCATCGGTGCACTGCCTTGGGAAGCTAGTCAGCTGTCGAAATTGGAGGGAGTGCCCTAGTGCGTCTGCCAAGCCTGGAAGAAGAGTGAACTTGAGTCTGAGTTAGCCGGGGAGATCCTGTCAATTCAGCTGATTAGTCGGGCCACTGATAGCGGGGGCCTAATCATTGGCACAAAACACATGCACATTCCATGGTGGATCAAGGATCACTTCAACGACCTTGGGTCCTTGGATATCAGGATCTGCAAGCTAGAGGAGAAGGATCTCCTGATTCTGCGGGGGATGCCCAACCTATACGATCTGAAGCTAAGGCTGGAGGTCATCCCAAGAGAGCCCATAGCCATCAGAGGTGAAGGGTTCCCAAGCCTTAGAGAACTCGTTGTTGATTGTCGCGTGCCACGAGTTGTCACCTTCCAGCAAGGAGCGATGCCGTGGCTGCGATATCTCTACTTGGAGTTCCAGTTCTACGGTGGACCACCTGCAGACAACAACCCTCAGCTGGGTATCAAGCACCTCCGGCGCCTCTTCTTGGTCAAATTTAGCTGCAAGGGGGAATGGTATGGTGGAGTAGCAGAGAGCAGCCCGTGCATGAGCGCCATGATTGACGTCGTGAGGAAAGAAGCCCAGGAGCATCCCAACCTGATCAGCTTTCGTGTCTCTGGCCGCGAGGAGGAGTGGTTTCCGGCAAAGGAGAGCTTGGCACGGGAGGTTTCCAGCAGCGTTGAGATGAAGCATGAGGAGAAGAAGAGTGCACAGGAGGTTTCCAGCAGCAACAGTGGGACGGGCAGCAGCAGCAAGAGGTACAAAAGGTTCTGCTGAGGGCACAACTCAACAAGCCAAAACAAAAAACATAAAAGTAGAGGCCGGCGGCCGGAGAAAGGCCGGCCTCTAATCAGGCTCCGGCGGAGGCGGAGGGAGCGACAGTGACAAATGGACAGCCATGGAGCGAAGGTCGGCGATGAAGGCGGAGATGGCGTCTCGATCCTGGGGGCGGCTAAGCGGCCGCCAGAGCTGCAAGTAATCAGACAATTTGAAGAGAGCGTCAGTAGCCCATCAAAGAGGAATGCCCTGAATCACAAGTTTATTGCGGATCATCCAGAGGGTCCAAGCGAGGGCCCCAATCTCACGCCACCTAATGTGGCGAGAAGGCAGGGGGATTTCTGGAGTTCAGCGAATGGGTCAGGGAAGTTGGTGTGACACAAGTTACCACCAACTACCTCTCTAAAGCAGCTCCAAACAAATTGAGCGGACACGCAAGAGAAGAAGATGTGATTCAAGTCTTCAGGGACATTGCAGAGCGGGCAAAGGCCATAACCGGGGCCATTGCGCTTGCGAACCTCCACCCCAGATGGGATCCACCCGCGAATCCATTGCCACATGAAGATCCAAATCTTTAGCGGCAGGCGGATGGACCACACCGTCGTAAGGGGAGGAGGGGCGGTGGAGGGGGCAATGGCCTGGTAGAGGGACTTGGTGGAAAATTGGCCTAATGGCTCCAGATGCCACCGAACCAGGTCAGGGCCAGCGTCAACCACCGGCTCGTGAAGGGCAACGCAGTCAAGCAGCTCATGCCAGGCGGTGGAGTCCGGAGGCCCAAATGGCCTACGGAAGGCGAGGCGCCCTAAGTCAATAAGGGCCCACTCAACCGAGATCCGAGGATCAACGACGATGGAGAAGAGATCGAGGAAGCGCGCGATGAAGGGGGTGTCTCTAGCCCATCGGTCAAAACAGAGCAAGGTCGCAGTCCCAGATCCGACCAAAATGTATGTCCCAATGCGAAGGACCGGGAGAAGCTGGATGACAGAGTGCCAGAACTGGGAGCCGCCAGACCTCTAATAGAAGGCAAGGGGTTGCCCATGCAAGTATTTGCAACGGATGATGTCTAGCCATAGGCCGCCATGCCCTTGCGAGATGCTCCAAAGCCAGCGGGATAGGAGTGCGATGTTCATACGCTTAGAGCACATGATCCCGAGTCCCCCTTGATCCCGAGGCTTGCAGATGTCCGATCAACTAACCATATGGTATTTTTGCTTATTGTTGTCGCCATCCCAGTAGAAGCGGGACTGAACTTTTGCGATCTCATGATGCAGCGACTTGGGAAGGCTATAGAAGGTCATGAGGAACAAAAGAGGAGGCTGGAGAGGGAGGAGTTGATGAGAATCGTCCGAGCCGCCTTCGACAGCCACCTACCCTACCAAGGCTGTTAGCAATGTCCGGGCATTCTGCCGGAGAGTAGCCCATCACCATGACATCACTCTTGTCGAAGTTGATCTTGAGGCCAGACATATGTTGGAAGCAGAGGAGGAGGAACTTGAGATTCGAGATGTCCGTCTCCGAGCCCTCCATCATGATGATGGTGTCATCGGCGTACTGGAGAAGGGAGATCCCGGAACTGCCAGCCAGGTGGGGGTGATCCCATGAATATGGCCCGCCGCCTTCGCCTTGTATAGGGAAGCGGCGAGAGCGTCCACCACCATGTTGAACAAGAATGGGGAGAAGGGGTTGCCTTGTCTAACCCCACAAAGGATGGGAAAGTAGGGACCGATGTCCCCATTGATGTTCACGGCGGTGCAACCGCAGGACACCATCTGCATCACCCAGGTGATCCAACGGTTGTCAAAGCCCTTCCGGAGCAAAACTTCCCGAAGGAAGGACCAGCTGACGGTGTCATACGCCTTATGGAAATCGATCTTCAGGAAGACCGCCTTGAGGTGCTTAGAACGGACCTCATGGATGACCTCCTGAAGGACTAGCACCCTATCCAGGATATACCGCCCTTGAATGAAAGTGGACTGGTTGGGGTGGGTAATGCAGTCCGCAAGAAAGGTCACCCTATTGGCATACCCTTTAGCCAAAATCCGGAAGATCACATTGATCACCATGATCGTCCGAAACTAGCGGATGTCGGAGGCCCCAAGCACTTTAGAATGAGCGAAATGATCCCATAGTTGAGGCGGCCGAGGTCGATGGATGATACATCTCCATCGTATGTACTTTTCCAAACACTTTTGCCCCTGTTTTGGACTCTAACTTGCATGATTGGAATGGAACTAACCAGGACTGACGCTGTTTTCAGCAGAATTGCCATGGTGTTATTTTTGTGCAGAAATAACAGTTCTCGGAATGACCTGAAACTCCATGGAGAATATTTTTGGAATTAATAAAAAATACTGGCAAAAGAATCAAGGCCAGGGGGCCCACACCCTGTCCACGAGGGTGGGGGGAGCGCCCTACCCCCCTAGGCGCGCCCTCCTGCCTCGCGGGCCCCCTGGAGCTCCACCGACCTCAACTCCAACTCTATATATTCACGTTCGGGGAGAGAAAAATCGGAGAGAAGGATTCATCGTGTTTTACGATATGGAGCCGCCGCCAAGCCCTAATCTCTCTCGTGAGGGCTGATCTGGAGTCCGTTCGGGGGTCCGGAGAGGGGAATCCGTCGCCATTGTCATCATCAACCATCCTCCATCACCAATTTCATGATGCTCACCGCCGTGTGTGAGTAATTCCATCGTAGGCTTGCTCGACGGTGATGGGTTGGATGAGATTTACCATGTAATCAAGTTAGTTTTGTTAGGGTTTGATCCCTAGTATTCATTATGTTCTGAGATTGATGTTGCTATGACTTTGCTATGCTTAATGCTTGTCACTAGGGCCCGAGTGCCATGATTTCAGATCTGAACCTATTATGTTTTCAAGAATATATTTTAGTTCTTGATCCTATCTTGCAAGTCAATAGTCACCTACTATGTGTTATGATCCGGCAACCCCGAAGTGACAATAATCGGGACCACTCCCGGTGATGACGGTAGTTTGAGGAGTTCATTTATTCACTAAGTGTTAATGCTTTGGTCTGGTACTCTATTAAAAGGAGGCCTTAATATCCCTTAGTTTCCAATAGGACCCCACTGCCATGGGAGGGTAGGACAAAAGATGTCATGCAAGTTCTTTGCCATAAGCACGTATGACTATATTCGGAATACATGCCTACATTACATTGATAAATTGGAGCTAGTTCTGTGTCACCCTATGTTATAACTATAGCATGAGGAATCGCATCCGACATAATTATCCATCACTGATCCAATGCCTACGAGCTTTTCACATATTGATCTTTGCTTAGTTACTTTACGGTTGCCACTGTTACAATTACTACAAAACCACTATTGTTACTTTTGCCACTATTACTGTTACTTCCATACTACTTTGCTACACATATTAGGTTTTCCAGGTGTGGTTGAATTGACAACTCAACTGCTAATACTTGAGAATATTCTTTGGCTCCCCTTGTGTCGAATCAATAAATTTTTGTTGAATACTCTACCCTCGAAAACTATTGCGATCCCCTATACTTGTGGGTTATCAAGACTATTTTCTGGCGCCGTTGCCGGGGAGCATAGCTCTATTCTTTGAGTCACTTGGGATTTATATCTCTGATCACTATGAGGAACTTGAAAGACGAAAGAACTAAGATTTTTCCCTCAACTATGAGGGGAGGTAAGGAACTGTGATCTAGCTCTGCACTTGATCCACCTTCTGTTTTGTAAGCTTGAGACACCTAAACCTGGTTCTGCTATTAATTCTGATATGTCGCATTGTTATTGATGATGCCACTTCTGCTATGCATGATACTTATAATGAAACTACTTCTATGCTTGATACTACTGTGCCATTAGGTGAATTTCTTGATGAACAACTCGCTGTTGGTCTCGATACATTATGTGGATGGATCGGCGACGACACCGGTATTAGTTATAAGGAGTGAGAGCACTCCACATTATTGAGTTTGTAGGTGTGAGTGGTGGCTTTGGGTGGATTGATGTATGTTATTGTCAGATCTTTGTGGAATAATTAATAAAGATGGCTGCATGCATCGATTGATGCAGAGGCCGGGGGTTGAACCTCCTTTTTCTAAAAAAATAGGCGCACAACTCAGTGGCTCAATTTTGCATATCAAAGTATGGGTAAATACATCTCACATTAATCTGTAAATAGCTAAAGTTTTTTATGTTTTTGAGATCAAATATTCTCAGCCAAATCCCTGTAGTAACTGTTCACAGGTACTCCCTCCGTTTCACAATACTTGGTACTACTTTTGAAGTAAAAAGAAGAAGTATTAAAAATACTTGACACTTCCCAGCTCTCAGTTCCCCAAAGTGACGGTAAAAAGAAATGGATTGTCTGACGGCATAAAAAAGGGCATTTACTAGAGTAGTCACCTGGAAAAAAATGTAAAAAATTATCGGCTGGGTATAATACTTTTTTGCAAAAAAAAATTGGCATGTATATTTTTTGAAGTAATTTTCACTAACATATAAAAGGAAATGATGAAAAAGGCATGCATTGGAGACCATGTCCGTGTCCAAAATGATGTGTCAAAAAGAACTAATAGCAAATTAATTATTACACCAGCAAGCGAAAGTTAAAGATCATCGGGTGTTCATCTTTAGCAGTGATGGAAGCAGGACGGCGATGAAAGTGAAGGATGCATGTATCCGGTGTAATCTTATCTCTGTCTGGGCGGACGCAGGCAGAACGTCATGGCACAAGTTACTAGTCCTTTAATTTTGCATCTATACTAAAACTAAAGAAAGCTCGCAAAGAAGGAAAGAAAAAGTTGCCAAAACTGCATCTGTACGTAGCCTCCATGTGCAAGCAAGGAACCTAGCTAGGCCATCATCCATACGCATGCTTTGGGGACCTAAAGCTCTCACACCATTGCCCACCCATGCACGCATCTATCAATCCACCATAGCATTCTCATCTAGCTAGCTCCTCCACCGGCAACTGAAATTGCCTAGGATTTCAAGGGGATCAGGTAACATTCTATACTATATCTTCATCTGGGGCGGGATTTAGTTCTTGGGTAAATTATTAGTTGCTCCTCTTTCATAAGGTCTGCGTCTCGTAGAGTACACGCATATATAATTAATAAGCTACTCCCTCCGATCCATATTAATTGACGCTGAGTTAGTACAAAGTTGCTTTTTTTGCAGTGCCAGATCGGGAAACTTTTGTGGAGTATTGGTCTTCATGCAGGCAGACCATCGATGGGTTAGATATGCTCGGCCGTCATGATTTAATTTCTTCTACTTCTGCTAGTGCGTAGTGGCTACCGACTAGGCGACTACGTACTTTCTTGGGAGAAGATCAAATTGGTTCTTACAGAAATACTGGTAAGTACCTCTCTCCTTGCTAATTAACATCACGGCATGGGAGTTGTTGCGTGGTTTATAGTAGTTTCTTCACAACTTGATTTTGTAAGCATGTGCACCAGAGGCGGGGACCAACAATTGTTTTCGCAAGTACTTTTTTGGCCTCCCTATGAGCAAGAATTTTATAGGGTTTTTTTTTATCTGGCAAGAATTTTATGAGCAAGAATTTTATAATCATGGCTCTGCCCCTGTGTGCACGATTTACATCCATTAACTATATTAAACTCCCCGGCAAAAAGAAACTATATTTAACTCTTAAATCATCCTATCGTTTATCCGTTTCTATAACCCAGTATATATAGAAGAAGAAAGGAGACACACTAGGAAAATCACCACCATCTTTTTAATTTGCTATAGCGTGAAAGGACGGCTTTACATCACTAAGACTAGACATAGGCCGAACAAATTAGCTAGCTTCATTATTATCTGTAATCATTAAGTAAAACTTGTGATTATCGAAAGAACATGGTAAAAACCCGCCCCTCCCAGGGCATGTACAATAATCTAGCAGATATTATTTCACTTGTACACAACACTATATATAACTTGTACAATAATTTGGCTGTAAATAATCTATTTTTAGTCGTAAATATTTGTGAGTACAACTTACAAAAAGCATTCTACAATAGTAAAAACACCGTCTGTAAGCTGTCTGTAAAAACCCTACAGACAAATTCTTTCTCTCTCTCTCTCTCTTACTTCTCTTATATACACCTATTGTACATTGCACTCAAAATCTCTAGCAAAAAAAATATTGCCCTCAAAGTATCCTAAATGGCCACAACGCCCTGCAACCACAAGCAACTGCCCGTCATTGAGACCAAAACGGCGGCTAAGTTTTTTTACCGGAGCTGGGAGCTACCGGTGCAGAATCTGCCATTCACTTGGTTTCTCTGAGATTCGTGCCTGCCTTTTGTGTATAAAGTAAAAATAATTTGCTATGCAATACAGACATTAGACAAAGAAATACATCTGTGCATGTCAGATGTGTGACAACTTTTCATGTGACAGGACTGGGTGACTGATGAAGTGGACGGCACATGATGACATTCATTTTATTTCATCCTTATATTTTAAATGTTGATATGTTTTGAATCAAATGTTTGTTTTTGAAACTTTTTATGTATTTGAATTTGTGGTAACAAGGCCTTTAAAACAAAATCAATCTTTGATATATTTGAACTACTTTTTATTTTACATATTCAATTATCTTTGAAATCACTTTCATATAACATATTACTATTTCGGTATTTCATAAAGAAGTTGATTGTTTCACTAATTTCAGAAAACGCATTACACTAGCTCAACTGCAAAACTAGATTTCACTTGTTTCAGAAAACCGATTACAAAATATATCTCATTACAAGATATATCTCAAAGAATATAATTCCACTCATTTCAAAGAATATTTGAAGAAAATAATTTCATTGAATTGGAGAACTGTTTTCACTCATTACAAAATATATCTCAAAAAATACTTTTATTGTTTCACTCATTTGAAAGAATATAGTTCCACTCATTCCCAAATGAGTATTTCACAAGTTTGAAAAAACACAGTTATGTGATTTGGAAAACTGATTCACTCTTTACAAAAACAATCTCTAACACTAATTTCACTTCGTATTTATGAAATATCTTGAAACGTATTTCACTCATCACAAAAATCATTTTCAAACATTGAAATAGACTGTTTCACAGAACAATTGATATATTTCATTTTTTTCAAGTATCTTATTTCGCAGATTTCACTCATTTCAGAAAACGCATTACACTCACTCAAATAAAATACTATAGTCCACTTGTTTTAAAAAATTGATTACACTAATTGGAAAAGATAGATTTCGCTCATTTCACTGGTTTCAGAAAAACACATTACAGTCACTCAATTGAAATAACAATTTCACTTGTTTCAAAGATAGATTTCACTTACTTTTAAAACTGATTGGAAATAATCAGCTTCACATTTTTTTTGGGTAACTAGTTTCACATTTTTTAAATAACAAGTTCCGCATATTTTGCACTGAAATGTGTTTCACATACATGAAAAACAAAAAAATTCCCATTTAAAAAAAATGGTTTCACTCAATCCAAAGAACTTATTTCAGTTATTTCAGAAAATTGATTTCGCTCATTTGAAACGTTGAAACTCAATCATGTTTAAATGTATTCAAGATTATCTTGTTCTAAAGGTCTTGGCACTAGAAGCTCAAATATATAAAAAGTTTCTAAAATGGGATTATAGTTTTAAAGATATGAATGAATGAAATTGCTAAAGAGAAAATAAAAGGCAGGATTTAATTCGCATGCGGTTAAACCGAGGAGGCGGCTGTGGTGGGAAAGTAAAGAGAAAGAGTTAAAAGAAGTGAGCCCAAAGGATGATGTGATATAATAGTGAATACAAACCGGGCTCTGTTGGAATACACTGAGATACAAAGCTGTGGGCCATCTAATAGCATGAATTGCAAACTACATCAAGGGCGGATGGTGTGCCGGTACATCCCGCCACCGGTAAAAAGGAGTTTGCAACCAAAACGGCCCAAAGAGCAATGGTGGGAACCTAGCTAGGCCATCAGCCATAGGTATATGCTTTGGGGGCCAAAAGTTCTCTCGCCATTGCGCATCACACCCATGCATGCATCTGTCAATCTACCATAACACTCTCAGCTAGCTAGCTCCTCACCGGCAAGTGAAATTGACTTGGATTTCGACATTCAAGCAAGGGGATCAGGTGACACACTATTTATATCTTCATCTGGGACTGGATTTAGTTCTTGGATTAATTATTAGTTGCTCCTCCTAGACTAGATCAACTTGCCTTGCAAACTGCATCTCGTATAAGTACATGCATAGGCATGCATATATAATTGATATGATTCTTTTTTGCGGTGTCAGATCAGAAAACTTTGTGGAGTATTGATCTGCAGGCAGGCGATCGATGGGTTAATTTCTTCTGCTGCTGGTAGTACGTAGTTACTACGTACTTTCTTTGGAGAAGACTACGTACTTTCCTTCAAGAAGATCAAAATGGTTCTTCCGGAAAAACTGGTTAGTACCCCTCCCCCCCCCTCTCTCTCTCTCTCTCTCCTTCCTTGCCATTTTCTTTTTGTGAAAAAGACATCAGATCTAATATAAAGGCCAGAAAATTATACAGAGCACCCCACAGGCCCACACATAAAAGAAATTACAAGTAAGTCCCTGGAGAGCCTCTCAAACTCCACCGCCAGAGCGAACTGAAGGCGCACCACCACCACTGCCGCTCCGCATGGTCGCCGGCTGATCAAATCACGAGGGACGGGAAGTCTTCAAGCATGCACTCTGGTAGAGAGGGCATCGTCAGCAAAGCCTCACATAGATGCAAAAGCCCATCAGAACTGTACACCCTCACTGCCTTAGGGGCGCACCCTAGGGCTAGGATGATTGCCCTTTCGCGTGCCTTCTGGATTCCTCTCATATGTCCCAAGACTATTTTTATTTTACTTTTCCTTGATTTGAAGATCTGAAATCACAGCACTTAGGGGGTGTTTGGTTCCAATGGACTAAACTTTTTTGGTGGGCCAGGGACTAAAAAAAAGACCCTCCAGTAGTCTTTTTCTAGTCATGTAGAAAAAGTCCCTCCTGTTTGGTTACATAGGGACTAAAAAGGACTTTTTCTAGTCTAGTTCCTGTAACCCAATACCCCCTTAAAAGAGGGAAACATGCCTTCTGGCAATTAATTAGTAGGTTAGCCCAAAAATTATTAAATATTGCATGCAAATCATAGGGAACATGCAATTAAACTTCAAAAGTTATTGATACATTCAGAACGTTTAGGATGTACCAGGGGTCAGGGGGGTGCCCACGCGCCCCCTGGCGGCTTGGGCCCTATACGTCACCTCCTCTCTCCTTTGGCAAGTGTCTGAATTGCGGGAAGTTATGATCGCCTGATTTGCTTTCAAATTTTTTAGACTTCATGAAGGTTCCTGAAAACAACAAAATAAAAATATGCAATTCTATGGCCAAAATATTGCATAAATGATAAGAAATATGCATACTAACTTGAGAAGTTATATATACATTTTAGATGTATCATAGATACGTTTTAGACGTATCATGAAGCAATGAGAACTAACTGTGGCCAAAATTGCATAAGAAAGTTGTGGAGTACAAGTATTCCATGATATGTGCTTAGATTTCAGCATGCCACCTTGTTTCTTTTTAGTCGTGTCTTTCCAACGAACCGGAGGTTTATTCACTTCGATCTAGATAGTTTTCGAACCCGAATCTAGATTGATGGTCAAGATCACGGGTTAAAGGTGGTAATATCGAGTCTGGTAACTATGGCCTTTATGGGCTTCAAACTCCGTGTTTCTTATGACGTGGAGAGCATAGGAATAATATTATAATGATGTTTATGGCATGATGGCACTCTAGTCCTTAGAACAATCTTTACAGGTAAATGGATGATATATTCAATTATCCCGCATTATCCTCATATGTGCTTTTCTACAAGGCATGTCAAGAGGGCAGGTGGTTCCTGCAATTCCATTAAGAAGAAAGAGTATCCTAGTTGATGAGGGAAATTAGGTTGAAAACCTTACAAGGCATGATTTATTATGGAAAATCAATCAAAAACCTGACCAAGGGAGAGCCACCTAGATACACTAGGTCTAGGATAAAAACAAGCCTCTCGCAGTGTGGCCATTGGCGGCCACAATGCCTTGCAACTATAATCAATTGCTTGTCGTCAGGAGCCAAATGGCCTAGAGCTATGGTTGATCACTCGTTGGCGATGCCTCCAGAGAGAAAACTGATGCCCACAAGCGCCACCATCGCAGCACTGACCACCATCTACATTAGGCTTTCGCCCAGAGTGGACAATGGTACAACCAATGGCCCCACCAAAACTCAAGGAACAGGCTCGGCCATGCAAGTAGACACCGCAGCCTAGCCTCCCATAGAATATGTCAACTCTAGCCACAAACAATGCTGGAAGCCATCGATAACCAATGATGACCTAGACCATTGATGAAACACTCTTCGATAAGGCCTCCGAGGAGAAAAATTGACGCCCGCAAGTGCCACCATCACTGGCACTGACCCCCGTTGGCTCGGAGCTTTCCCCCAGTGCAGTGAAACTAATTGCCCCGCCACACCTCAAGGAAAGGGGTCCAGGTATTAGTGGACCTAGGAACACAATGAAGCCTAGGAAAAAGTGGGCCACAAGGCCCGGGAGGCCCAGCATGGGCCATGGACCAAGGTGTTGGTCTGTGAGGCACGTAGCCGGGAACCCCGTGCAAAGGCCCAGGGAGGAGGGACGCTAGGTCCTCTAGTGGGTCCACCAATGCTGGCAGCAACCTTAGATGTGCACCCTAGTTTAGTTGGTCAAAGTCTAGAGTAGAGGAGGGAGATGGCCCTTCAGCCATGCCTCCAAGGTGGGGAGCGATGCTTGAGAGCGCCGCCATCGCTGGCACCAACCTCCGTCGGCTCAATTCTTACATCAAGGATATACAAATATGTTATTTTGTGCATATAATCTAAAAGAAAGTTATTTTGTGTATTTATAGGTTTCTTTCATTTTATATCTGAACTACTAGAATGTATGGCTGGACATAAAGCTCGAAGCTCGGTGAGCTTAATGAGCGCTCGGTAACTCGACTCATTTGAGCTCGACTTATTTTCTTAATGAAATGAGCTGAGCAGCAATTTTCGCTCGTTAACACTAAGAATTAAACAATCAAACCAACGAGTTTCACGAGCTATTCGTCAAGCTCACTAGCAACGTGCCAGTAGGCTATAAATCGTGGCAGCAGGCTACAAATCTGCATCTTTTAAGTATTTTTGCACACTGTAGGTCTTTGACAAATGCATGTCAGCATATTTTTGGCAGTATATCTATGTCCAAAATTTGTTCCTCCTGATACTTCCATGATAGCGTGCTTCATTAGCTGAATACCCTGATACATCTTCTTAATGAGTTTTAACGAGCTTCTCTCGAGCACTCACGAACATATAACAAACTGAGCCAGTCCTTAAATTTAGCTCGTTATCCTTAACAAGATTAACGATTCGAGCCTTAATGATCATGAGTCATAATGAGCCGAGCCTTAACAATCCGAGCAACTACTTAGTCCAGCCCTATAGAATGCATGCATTACTTGACTGACTTTATAATTAACATTGCATCATTCATCGCTCTAATTTATTCATGTCAAAAAATGTAGCTATTGAAACTATGGTAGTGATATATGTACTACAGAAGTCATATCTAACAACCGTCCATTACTATAGGAGGTACATGATTTTGATGAAGCCGCCGGAAATCTGCTTCGTTTACTGCTGTTCTTAGAGTCATATGAAAATCAGAGAGCTAAGTCATTCTTCTTGGGTGGCTGGTGCGGCGATGGTATAGGAGCCTCGGCTATTCTTAGAGCCACAGCCAAACTCCTGAAATCTGAAAGAGGTGATCGTGACACAAGAGAGCATTTTGGCAAAATTATCCATGTAGACTGCTCTCTGTGGAAAAATAGAAGAGCTATGCAGAGGGCAATCGCCGAGGAGTTAAACCTTGGCCATTTAATGCCCATGTTTGACAAGCAGGATGAGGATGATGATTTTAGAGGGATGGACGTTAGCTCAAGAGTAGAGATACCAAGCATCGGAAGTGAGATCAATGCGTGTCTAAGAAATGAAAGATTTCTAATGATTTTTCATTATGGGGGAGTAGAAGATATTGATCTGGCAGAGTGTGGCATTCCTAATCCAGAATTTGGAACCTATGCTTTAGGAAAATTATTATGGAGTGGTTATGGAAGATTTCAGCTTTCGCAGAGAAACAAGAAGTTAAAGTCTAGTTCTGCTTATTTTAAAACAATTGAATTATATCCCGAGGTCAATGCACATTTGAGTCAACTACTGCGTCGTTCATTACATGAAGAAGCTGCTGAAGTGATTGGTTACACCGACATGGATGATGTCAACCCAACAATAGTTTTGGATTGCTTCTTGTACTCATTGTTCCTGACAGAGCAACTACATGGAAAGTCTATCAGTGTTGACTATGGTTGGGATACTCATGCTTGCAACTACTGGATATGTGATGGTATCCTTCAAGGTGATAGAGCCTTTGAGGTTGGCAATGCATTGCAAGGAGTGATACAAATGTTGTGCTACCCATCTGATAGAACAAAAAGATTGGCAGACTATTTGGATGAACACAAAGAACAATATGAAAGATGGGTTTCAATCTCCTCCAACCAACTAGGAGCACAAGATATCTCAACTATTCATGTCAATACATCATCCTATTTTCTCACATTTGGGGAAGATGGTCAGCTACAACTACCAAGTGACATGTTTCAGCTAGCCAGCACCCTCTGCGTGTTAAAACTCTGCAAGTGCAGCTTTGATTTTGCATCCCCTCCTTTCCGATGTTGCCATAACCTAAAATTTCTTTGGCTTGACCATTGCACAAACACAGGGGAGGAGCAAGGTGGAGGGCCATGTTTCCCAAACCTGTTGGTGCTTGACATACGCTTCACAGATTTTGTCTTACTGGCAGAGATGATAGAGTTGATGACCAATCTCAGGGAGGTAAATACGAAGGGTGTCTCATGGAGAACTATAAGTCATGCATGGAAAAAGCTACGGAACCTTCACAAGCTCCGGGTAACCGAATCCTCAGATGTGATCACAGTGGACACATGCTCTTCGATAGATATGATGAATCTGGAGCTCCTTGACTTGTCGGGTAACATTCATATGGAATCATTGCCTACAATGTCATCGGCAGGAAACTTGAAGATGCTTGTTCTTGATGGTTGTTCTAGCTTGGAGCATGTTGCACTCGAAGGAGCCCTTCCACTTCTTGAGAGTTTTAGTTTTGATGGCTATGGCCCATCAGAAAAGTGGGCACATCCCATACAACTGCCAAAAAAGGAACCACGCCCTAAGTCTAGCAATGCTTTAATTCAAAAAGCCAAGGTGAGAAGGATCTCCCTAGAAGGCTGAGCTTTTGCTTTTGCTGCTTTGCTTCCTGCATGCATGATTGACATCATGGCCATGACCGTGCATGCATGAACTTTGCTCCTTTGAGAAGGGAAGCATCATTCCTGGAGCATGTCACCCCAAAGACACAAAGAAAAAAGAAGTGGCGGCGTGTTATGGCCATGAATTATTTGAGGAAAGGTGTGGAAGGGGGACTGGATCAAAGGAACAAGGTGCAACATTTTTCATTAGCGTCATTTCGTTATTTATCAGGCACAACATTTTCTCTGGATTATGGAAGGCTCTAAAAAATCGCACACATTATAAATTCATCATTACATCAGTACGCTTAAAGCAAAATGGCAAAGCTCAAAATGATAGTGTTGCACAATAACAAAGAAAAAGAAAAGGGAAGGGTGATTCTTTTGGAAAAGCACCGAGTAGCTTTGCTGGTTTAATCTCCATGTTAGGTTTTCTGACATACGGCGATACGGCGATCGCGGGGGCGACATGGGGGCGACGCGGGGCACCGTCCGGCGATCGCTGGGCCTGTGCTCTCGGGGGCTTTGGCTCGTCCGCGGTTTGGCGGACGGTTTTGGGCGGTAGCCGGATCTGAAGAGGACGAGGCGTACAGAGACGGCGATGATCCGGAGGCATCTCCGCCAACGCCGACTCCTTCTGATCTTTTTTGTGATTTTTTCAATTCGGGATATGACGAGGATGAGGTGGCCTCAACGGTGGACATGATCTTGCCGGTGGACGATCCGGCAAGGGTTGGGCTACACGCGGGCGAGAGGAAGGAGATGGTGCGTCGTGTCGTGCACCGGAGAACGGCGGCAACGAATGTCCGGCCATGGAAGGGACCCCTTCCGAAGGTTAGTCTTGCAAACCTCACCAGTTTCGATTTGATCCGGCCGGATTCTTGGACTAAAGTTCAGAGGAAGAAGAAAGCAATCCGATCTGCTGGTGAATCCCGGCGGCCGGTGGCGGCCATGGCGCCGTTGCCGGCGGGGTGGCCGATCGGGATCGTGCAGATGCGGGAGATGCGTTTGAACGCACTCCTGGGCCACGGGCATGGTGTGCCTGGGGTTGGGCCGGTTCTGAGTGAGCCGGGCCCGATCGAGGTTGGGCCTGTGTTAACTGGGTATGAGGCCCAGTACAACCAGGCACGTATGTCTAGTTCGACTACGTCTACACCCCGATGCACGATCGAGGGTCCTTCAATGGGTTTTCGATCGAAACGATCTATGGTTCTTCGAGCTGCGTGCCGACCGAACTTCTCCGACCGAACGCCTATGGAGATGGACAACACCGAGGATCCTCGTCCACAGGTGGTGGGCGGGGGTATGCCTGCCAGAGCGATGGCTCGACTGAGAGGCCTTTCCTAGGGCCAACGGGCGGCTTCATCGAAGGGGCGTCCGGACCGGCTAATCGTAACCGCAGTGGTTTCCATGGTAACCGTGGTGGCCGAGGTGGCCGAGGTGGCTGCTATCGTCCAAGGCAGCATCCTGTTGTCGTTGACCAGACGGCGGTTGGCGAGGCTACTGAGGCGACTGGGTTGTCGAGCCAGGCTATGGAGGTGGTGACGGCACTGGCGGACGTGGTGGTTCCTAGTAATGGTGAGGTCGAGTTAATGTCGGTGGAGGCCTCTGACAGGGCTGAGCTGGACAGGGCGGCCAAGTATGCGCGCAAGAAGGAAAGAATGTTATGTTACCGTTGTGGCGATAAGGGCCATTTCATTGCTGAGTGTGTGGCGGTTTTATGCGATACGTGTGGCAAGCCAGCCCATGAGTCAGGGCATGTCCTCTTTTGAGAGAGCAGGTACCGAATCTTATGATGTACGGACTGTACTGTTCCGAGCTCGCGTTTTTTGAGTCTCAGACCGAGAGGGAGGTTCCTGATGAGGTACACAGTATGACAACTGGGGTTGTTAAAGTGACTAAAGGTGAAGTCTCTGGGACCCAGATTGTGCAGCGGCTCCGGGAGCTGGCTCCAGGAGACTTCCACTGGGAGCTTGTCAGTCTAGAGGCAAACTTGTTCAGGGTTGAGTTCCCGACAGTGGAGGATTTACAGAGGTTGCTGAGCTTTGGGATGTGTAAGGTGCCAGGTACGGAGGGCATCCTTGAGTTCCACGAGTGGAAGTTGATTGAGCCTCAGGGTAAACCTCTTACCCAGGCCTGGTTGCGTTTTTCGGGAGCTCCTTCCAAGCCTTTGCAGGATGCCAGGGTCGTTGCTAGTCTGGGCATCATGGTGGGAAAGACCGAGCGAGTGGATATGGCCTTCACTAGAGCTCATGGGGTTGCTCGCTTACTGGTCAGTATTTTGGACATTGAGTTTGTGCCTGATGTGGTTAAGTGGGCTTATCGAGGTCAGGTTTACAGCCTTGAGATTGAGTTTGAGGATGACAACATGTTTGCTGAGGCACCTGCTGCCACTGACGTTGATATGCATGAGGGTGATGATGGCACGGGAGGTAAGGAGACTCCGGCCGCTGATCCTGGACGAGAGATGCCCGAGGGACCGGGGTCTGTTGCTCAGATGACCGGAGGTGGGACGGCGCCTCCCTCTTCTGTGCCGTCGACCACTCTGAGATTTGGATCCATTGAGCCTGCTACTGCACCTCCGAGACTATGCAGCGAGCGAGTGGAGTCTCTTGAGGTTTTTGAGCACTCTTTACCTGCGTTGGACTTTGAGGCCCCGGGCGTGGAGGGTTTTGGAGATAGTGTTGTCGCCTCCCTCGGATATTGTTGAGATGGCTGAGCTGCAGGTGGTGGTTCCGAGCTTGGCAGGGGGATCGAGGCAGGTGGCCTCGGTGCCCCCTTCTCCTCTTGCTCCGGTCGGGGCTACCGTGAGGGAGCAGTTACCTTCGGGAGGGGGGTCGGGGCAAGTGGCCTCGGCTTCCTCTTCACCTTTTGCAGGGCCGGTACTGCAGGTGGCAGGTCCGGTCTTTGGAGGGGGCTTGGGGCAGGTGGCCTTGAGGCCCTCTTCATGTTCTGCGCCTAGGGGATCGCCCCACACTTGGTGTCGGTGAGCACTTCTAGCCTGCGGTCTGGGGTGGAAGGGGAGCGGGGACAGGTGGCCCTTGGTTCCCCATCATATGACTCGGCGCCCTCTCCTGGTCGTGGGGACCGGTTGAGTGTTTGGAGGGTGACAGGCGGTCACTCCCCGGGCAACTTCACGCGGGAGGAGGTTATTCAGTTCGGCAGGATTCCGGACCAGGCGTCTGAGGGCCGACGGTTGAGCTGCCGTCTTCAGGGCCGTCCGGAGGTGGACGACATGCAGCAGCGCTGCGCCGTGAGGGCGGCCAAGCTTCGTGACGTCCATGTCAGTACTGGTATGTTGGTGAATACTTCAAATACTATCTTGCATTTTTCGAATGATGAGATTGTTGATAATGCAAACGAAATAGGAATTTCACTAGGTAGTAATGAGGGTGAAGTTTCTAATTCCATCAATGATTTGCTTGATCTAGAAGCCGAGAGGGCTCTAGAATTGATTCGTAACTTAGCCGCCGTCAAACCCATGAATGATTCCGAGATTGATGCTTTGGGAGTTCGGGTGCTCGATGATTTTTGTGCTGATCTCGCGCCTCCCCTCCAGGAGCCGGAGGAGGAGGATGAGAATATCGAGATGGATGTAGTTAGACCCCCAGAAACTGCGAGAGAGGACCGGGTGGGCACGAGGACCATCCCTAAGCGCAAATGGAAGCGCAAGATATACCCGACGTCCGTGGTACGTAGGAGTGCTAGGATCCGCACGGCTAAAAAATTCCATGATGAGATATGAGAGGAATCTTTTGGAATAGCAGAGGTCTTAAGGACTTGGCTAAAAGGAGGTTTCTTGCAGAAGCATCCATCGAGCATAGATTGGACTTTATTGTGTTGTCGGAAACTGGTAGTGCAAATTTCTCACCACAATTTCTCAACACTTTATCGGGGGGTTTTGATTTCGACTGGCATTGTCTGTCACCGAGAGGAAGATCGGGAGGGATCTTACTTGGTGTTAGATGCGACTCTCTCGAAGTTCAAAGTGTGATCATGGGAGATTTTGCTATTAAGTTCAGGGTGCGGCCCAAGGTTGATGGATTTGACTGGGCTCTGTTGGGGAACGTTGCAGAAAATTAAAATTTTTCCTACGGTTTCACCAAGGTCCATCTATGAGTTCATCTAGCAACGAGTCATGGGAGAGTGATTGCATCTACATACCACTTGTAGATCGCGTGTGGAAGCGTTCAATGGAACGGGGTTGATGGAGTCGTACTCGCCGTGATTCAGATCACCGATGACCTAGTGCCGAACGGACAGCACCTCCGCGTTCAACACACGTACGGAGCGTATGACGTCTCCTCCTTCTTGATCCAGCAAGGGGGAAGGAGAGGTTGATGAAGATCCAGCAGCACAACGGCGTGGTGGTGATTGCAGCAGAACTTCGGCAGGGCTTCGCTAAGCAACTACGGAAGGAGGAGGAGGTGTTGCAGGGAGGAGGGAGGCGCCAGGGCTTATGGGTGCGGCCACCCCTCCCTCCCCTCCCTTTATATAGGCGCAAGAGAGGGGGAGGGCGCAGCCTTGCCCCTTCCTCCAGGGAAGGGGTGCGGCCAAGAGGGGGGAGGAGTCCATCCTCCCCAAGGCACCTCGGAGGTGCCTTCCCCTCTTTGGACTCTCCCCTCTCCAAGTCTTCTTGGCGCATGGGCCTCTTGGGGCTGGTTCCCTTGGCCCATATAGGCCAAGGCGCACCCCCTACAGCCCATGTGGCCCCCCAGGGCAGGTGGACCCCCCCGGTGGACCCCCGGACCCCTTTCGGCACTCCCGGTACAATACCGATAAAGTGCGAAACTTTTCCGGTGACCAAAATAAGACTTCCTATATATAAATCTTTACCTCCGGACCATTCCGGAACTCCTCATGACGTCCGAGATCTCATCCGGGACTCCGAACAACATTCGGTTTGCTGCATACTCATATTCATACAACCCTAGCGTCACCGAACCTTAAGTGTTAGACCCTACGGGTTCGGGAGACACATAGACATGACCGAGACGGTTCTCGGGCAATAACCAACAGCGGGATCTGGATACCCATGTTGGCTCCCACATGCTCCTCGATGATATCATCGGATGAACCACGATGTCGAGGATTCGATCAAACCCCGTATACAATTCCCTTTGTCAATCGGTACGTTACTTGCCCGAGACTCGATCGTCGGTATCCCAATACCTCGTTCAGTCCCGTTACCGGCAAGTCACTTTACTCGTACCGTAATGCATGATCCCGTGACCAATCACTTGGTCACTTTGAGCTCATTATGATGATGCATTACCGAGTGGGCCCAGAGATACCTCTCCGTCATACGGAGTGACAAATCCCAGTCTCGATCCGTGTCAACCCAACAGACACTTTCGGAGATACTTGTAGTGCACCTTTATAGTCACCTAGTTACGTTGTGACGTTTGGTACACCCAAAGCACTCCTACGGTATCCGGGAGTTACACGATCTCATGGTCTAAGGAAGAGATACTTGACATTGGAAAAGCTCTAGCAAAACGAACTACACGATTTTGTGCTATGCTTAGGATTGGGTCTTGTCCATCACATCATTCTCCTAATGATGTGATCCCGTTGTCAATGACATCTAATGTCCATAGTCAGGAAACCATGACTATCTGTTGACCAACGAGCTAGTCAACTAGAGGCTCACTAGGGACATGTTATGGTCTATGTATTCACACGTGTATTACGATTTCCGGATAATACAGTTATAGCATGAATAAAAGACAATTATCATGAACAAGGAAATATAATAATAATCCTTTTATTATTGCCTCTAGGGCATATTTCCAACAGTCTCCCACTTGCACTAGAGTCAATAATCTAGTTACATTGTGATGAATCAAACACCCATAGAGTTCTGGTGTTGATCATGTTTTGCTCGTGAGAGAGGTTTAGTCAACAGATCTGCGACATTCAGATCCGTATGTACTTTGCAAATATCTATGTCTCCATCTTGAACATTTTCACGGATGGAGTTGAAACGACGCTTGATGTGCCTGGTCTTCTTGTGAAACCTGGGCTCCTTGGCAAGGGCAATAGCTCCAGTGTTGTCACAGAAGAGTTTGATCGGCCCCGACGCATTGGGTATGACTCCTAGGTCGGTGATGAACTCCTTCACCCAAATTGCTTCATGTGCTGCCTCCGAGGCTTCCATGTACTCCTCTTCACATGTAGATCCCGCCATGACACTCTGCTTGCAGCTGCACCAGCTTACTGCTCCACCATTCAACATATACACGTATCCGGTTTGTGACTTAGAGTCATCCAGATTTGTGTCGAAGCTAGCATCGACGTAACCCTTTACGACGAGCTCTTCGTCACCTCCATAAACGAGAAACATGTCCTTCGTCCTTTTCAGGTACTTTAGGATATTCTTGACCGCTGTCCAGTGTTCCTTGCCGGGATTACTTTGGTACCTTCCTACCAAACTTACGGCAAGGTTTACATCAGGTTTGGTACATAGCATGGCATACATAATAGATCCTATGGCTGAGGCATAGGGGATGACGCTCATCTCTTCTTTATCTTTTGCCATGGTCGGGCATTGAGCCGAGCTCAATCTCACACCTTGCAGTACAGGCAAGAACCCTTTCTTGGACTGATCCATTTTGAACTTCTTCAAAATCTTATCAAGGTATGTGCTTTGTGAAAGACCTATGAGGCGTCTCGATCTATCCCTATAGATCTTGATGCCTAATATATAAGCAGCTTCTCCAACGTCCTTCATTGAAAAACACTTATTCAAGTAGGCCTTAATGCTGTCCAAGAATTCTATATCATTTCCCATCAAAAGTATGTCATCTACATATAATATGAGAAATGCTACAGAGCTCCCACTCGCTTTCTTGTAAACGCAGGCTTCTCCATAAGTCTGCGTAAACCCAAACGCTTTGATCATCTCATCAAAATGAATGTTCCAACTCCGAGATGCTTGCACCAGTCCATAAATGGATCACTGGAGCATGCATACTTTGTTAGCATTCTTAGGATCGACAAAACCCTCCGACTACATCATATACAGTTCTTCCTTAAGATGCCCGTTAAGGAATGCTGTTTTGACGTCCATCTGCCATATCACATAATCATAGTATGCGGCAATTGCTAACATGATTCGGACGGACTTAAGCTTCGCTACGGGAGAGAAAGTCTCATCGTAGTCAATCCCTTGAACTTGCCGATAACCCTTAGCGACAAGTCGAGCTTTATAGATGGTGACATTTCCATCCGCGTCCGTCTTCTTCTTAAAGATCCATTTGTTTTCTATCGCTCGCCGATCATCGGGCAAGTCAGTCAAAGTCCATACTTTGTTTTCATACATGGATTCTATCTCGGATTTCATGGCTTCTAGCCATTTGTTGGAATCTGGGCCCGCCATCGCTTCTTCATAGTTCGAAGGTTCACCGTTGTCTAACAACATGATTTCCAGGGCAGGGTTGCCGTACCACTCTGGTGCGGAACGTGTCCTTGTGGACCTACGAAGTTCAGTAGCAACTTGATCCGGAGTACCTTGATCATCATCATTATTTTCCTCTTCAGTTGGTGTAGGCATCACAGGAACATTTTCCTGAGCTGCACTACTTTCCCGTTCAAGAGGTAGTACTTCATCGAGTTCTACTTTCCTCCCACTTACTTCTTTCAAGAGAAACTCTTTTTCCAGAAAGGATCCGTTCTTGTCAACAAAGATCTTGCCCTCGGATCTTAAGTAGAAGGTATACCCAATGGTTTCTTTAGGGTATCCTATGAAGACGCATTTTTCTGACTTGGGTTCGAGCTTTTCAGGTTGAAGTTTCTTGACATAAGCATCGCATCCCCGAACTTTTAGAAACGATAGCTTAGGTTTCTTCCCAAACCATAATTCATACAGTGTCGTCTCAACGGATTTAGACGGTGCCCTATTTAAAGTGAATGTAGCTGTCTCTAGAGCGTATCCCCAAAATGATAGCGGTAAATCGGTAAGAGACATCATAGATTGCACCATATCTAATAGAGTGCGATTACGACGTTCGGACACACCGTTTTGCTGAGGTGTTCCAGGCGGCGTGAGTTGTGAAACGATTCCACATTTTCTTAAGTGTGTACCAAATTCGTGACTTGAATATTCTCCTCCACGATCCGATCGTAAGAATTTTATCTTTCGGTTACGTTGATTCTCTACTTCATTCTGAAATTCCTTGAACTTTTCAAAGGTCTCAGACTTGTGTTTCATCAAGTAGACATACCCATATCTACTCAAGTCATCAGTGAGAGTGAGAACATAACGATATCCTCCGCGAGCCTCAACGCTCATTGGACCGCACACATCGGTATGTATGATTTCCAACAAGTTGGTTGCTCGCTCCATTGTTCCGGAGAACGGGGTCTTGGTCATTTTGCCCATGAGGCATGGTTCGCATGTGTCAAATGATTCATAATCGAGAGACTCTAAAAGTCCATCAGCATGGAGCTTCTTCATGCGCTTGACACCAATGTGACCAAGGCAGCAGTGCCACAAGTATGTGGGACTATCGTTATCAACTTTACATCTTTTGGTATTCACGCTATGAATATGTGTAATATTACGTTCGAGATTCATTAAGAATAAACCATTGACCATTGGGGCATGACCATAAAACATATCTCTCATATAAATAGAACAACCATTATTCTCGGATTTAAATGAGTAGCCATCTCGTATTAAACGAGATCCAGATACAATGTTCATGCTCAAACTTGGCACTAAATAACAATTATTGAGGTTTAAAACTAATCCCGTAGGTAAATGTAGAGGTAGCGTGCTGACGGCGATCACATCGACCTTGGAACCATTCCCGACGCGCATCGTCACCTCGTCCTTCGCCAGTCTCCGCTTATTCCGCAGCTCTTGCTGTGAGTTACATATGTGAGCAACGGCACCGGTATCGAATACCCAGGAGTTACTACGAGTACTGGTAAGGTACACATCAATTACATGTATATCAAATATACCTTTAGTATTGCCGGCCTTCTTGTCCGCTAAGTATTTGGGGCAGTTCCGCTTCCAGTGACCCTTCCCCTTGCAATAAAAGCACTCAGTCTCAGGCTTGGGTCCATTCTTTGACTTCTTCCCGGTAACTGGCTTACCGGGCGCGGCAACATCTTTGCCGTCCTTCTTGAAGTTCTTCTTACCCTTGCCCTTCTTGAACTTAGTGGTCTTATTGACCATCAACACTTGATGTTCTTTCTTGATTTCAACCTCTGCTGACTTCAGCATCGAAAACACTTCAGGAATGGTCTTCACCATCCCCTGCATATTGTAGTTCATCACAAAGCTCAGGTAGCTTGGTGGGAGCGACTGAAGGATTCTGTCAATGACCGCCTCATCCGGGAGGTTAATGTCCAGCTGGGACAGGCGGTTGTGCAACCCAGACATTTTGAGTATGTGCTCACTGACAGAACTATTTTCCTCCATCTTACAACTATAGAACTTGTCGGAGACTTCATATCTCTCGACCCAGGCATTAGCTTGGAAAACTAGTTTCAGCTCCTCGAACATCTCATATGCTCCGTGTTGCTCAAAACGCTTTTGGAGCCCTGGTTCTAAGCTGTAAAGCATGCCGCACTGAACGAGGGAGTAATCATCATCATGAGACTGCCAAGCATTCATAATGTCTTGGTTCTCTGGGACGGGAGCGTCACCTAGTGGTCCTTCTAGGACATATTGTTTCCTGGCAGCTATGAGGATGATCCTCAGGTTCCGGACCCAGTCCGTATAGTTGCTGCCATCATCTTTCAGCTTGGTGTTCTCTAGGAACGCATTGAAGTTCATGTTGACATGAGCGTTGGCCATTTGATCTACAAGACATATTATGCAAAAGGTTTTAGACTAAGTTCATGATAATTAAGTTCATCTAATCAAATTATTTTAATGAACTCCCACTCGGATTAGACATCCCTCTAGTCATCTAAGTGTTACATGATCCGAGTCGACTAGGCCATGTCCGATCATCACGTGAGACGGACTAGTCATCGTCGGTGAACATTCTCATGTTGATCGTATCTTCCATACGACTCGTGTTCGACCTTTCGGTCTCCGTGTTCCGAGGCCATGTATGTACATGCTAGGCTCGTCAAGTTTAACCCTAAGTGTTTTGCATGTGTAAAACTGTCTTACACCCGTTGTATGTGAACGTAAGGATCTATCACACCCGATCATCACGTGGTGCTTCGAAACGACGAACTTTAGCAACGGTGCACAGTTAGGGGAGAACACTTCTTGAAATGTTTGTAAGGGATCATCTTATTTACTACCATCGTTCTAAGTAAACAAGATGCGTAAACATAATAAACATCACATGCAATTATATAATAGTGACATGATATGGCCAATATCATATAGCTCCTTCGATCTCCATCTTCGGGGCTCCATGATCATCTTCGTCACCGGCATGACACCATGATCTCCATCATCGTGTCTTCATGAAGTTGTCACGCCAACGACTACTTCTACTTCTATGGCTAACGCGTTTAGCAATAAAGTAAAGTAATTTACATGGCGTTCTTCAACGACACGCAGGTCATACAAAAAATAAAGACAACTCCTATGGCTCCAGCCGGTTGTCATACTCATCGACATGCAAGTCGTGATTCCTATTACAAGAACATGATCTCATACATCACAATATATCATTCATCATTCATCACAACTTCTGGCCATATCACATCACATGACAATTGCTGCAAAAACAAGTTAGACGTCCTCTAATTGTTGTTGCATCTTTTACGTGGCTGCAATTGGGTTCTAGCAAGAACGTTTTCTTACCTACGAATAACCACAACGTGATCTTGTCAACTTCTATTTACCCTTCATAACGACCCTTTTCATCGAATCCGCTCCAACTAAAGTGGGAGAGACAGACACCCGCCAGCCACCTTATGCAACTAGTGCATGTTAGTCGGTGGAACCGGTCTCACGTAAGCGTACGTGTAAGGTTGGTCCGGGCCGCTTCATCCCACAATACCGCTGAAGCAAGATAATACTAGTAGTGGCAAGCAAGTTGACAAGATCTACGCCCACAACAAAATTGTGTTCTACTCGTGCAATAGAGAACTACGCATAGACCTAGCTCATGATGCCACTGTTGGGGAACGTTGCAGAAAATTAAAATTTTTCCTACGGTTTCACCAAGATCCATCTATGAGTTCATCTAGAAATGAGTCATGGGAGAGTGATTGCATCTACATACCACTTGTAGATCGCGTGCGGAAGCGTTCAATGGAACGGGGTTGATGGAGTCGTACTCGCCGTGATTCAGATCACCGATGACCTAGTGCCGAACGGACAGCACCTCCGCGTTCAACACATGTACGGAGCGGATGACGTCTCCTCCTTATTGATCCAGCAAGGGGGAAGGAGAGGTTGATGAAGATCCAGCAGCACGATGGCGTGGTGGTGGATGTAGCAGAACTTCGGCAGGGCTTCGCTAAGCAACTACGGAAGGAGGAGGAGGTGTTGCAGGGAGGAGGGAGGCGCCAGGGCTTATGGGTGCGGCCACCCCTCCCTCCCCTCCCTTTATATAGGCGCAAGAGAGGGGGAGGGCACAGCCTTTCCCCTTCCTCCAAGGAAGGGGTGCAGCCAAGAGGGGGGGAGGAGTCCATCCTCCCCAAGGCACCTCGGAGGTGCCTTCCCCTCTTTGGACTCTCCCCTCTCCAAGTCTTCTTGGTGCATGGGCCTCTTGGGGCTGGTGCCCTTGGCCCATATAGGCCAAGGCGCACCCCCTACATCCCATGTGCCCCCCCGGGGCAGGTGGACCCCCCGGTGGACCCCCCGGACCCCTTTCGGCACTCCCGGTACAATACCGATAAAGTGCGAAACTTTTCCGGCGACCAAAATAAGACTTCCTATATATAAATCTTTACCTCCGGACCATTCCGGAACTCCTCGTGACGTCCGGGATCTCATCCGGGACTCCGAACAACATTCGGTTTGCTGCATACTCATATTCATACAACCCTAGCATCACCGAACCTTAAGTGTGTAGACCCTACGGGTTCGGGAGACACGTAGACATGACCGAGACGGTTCTCGGGCAATAACCAACAGCGGGATCTGGATACCCATGTTGGCTCCCACATGCTCCTCGATGATATCATCGGATGAACCACGATGTCGAGGATTCGATCAAACCCCGCATACAATTCCCTTTGTCAATCTGTACGTTACTTGCCCGAGACTCGATCGTCGGTATCCCAATACCTCGTTCAGTCCCGTTACCGGCAAGTCACTTTACTCGTACCGTAATGCATGATCCCGTGACCAATCACTTGGTCACTTTGAGCTCATTATGATGATGCATTACCGAGTGGGCCCAGAGATACCTCTCCGTCATACGGAGTGACAAATCCCAGTCTCGATCCGTGTCAACCCAACAGACACTTTCGGAGATACTTGTAGTGCACCTTTATAGTCACCTAGTTACGTTGTGACGTTTGGTACACCCAAAGCACTCCTACAGTATCCGGGAGTTACACGATCTCATGGTCTAAGGAAGAGATACTTGACATTGGAAAAGCTCTAGCAAAACGAACTACACGATTTTGTGCTATGCTTAGGATTGGGTCTTGTCCATCACATCATTCTCCTAATGATGTGATCCCGTTGTCAATGACATCTAATGTCCATAGTCAGGAAACCATGACTATCTGTTGACCAACGAGCTAGTCAACTAGAGGCTCACAAGGGACATGTTATGGTCTATGTATTCACACGTGTATTACGATTTCCGGATAATACAGTTATAGCATGAATAAAAGACAATTATCATGAACAAGGAAATATAATAATAATCCTTTTATTATTGCCTCTAGGGCATATTTCCAACAGGCTCTGGTGGCGGTGTATGGTGCTGCGCAGGCAGAATTCAAACCGGATTTTTTGGCCGACCTTGTTAGAGTTTGCGGGTTTGAGCAACTCCCCATTCTGGTTGGGGGAGACTTTAACATTATTAGGAGACGTGATGAGACGAACAATGATAATTTCGACGGGAGATGGTCGTTCATGTTCAACACTATTATTGAAAGCTTGGATTTGAGAGAGATTGCGCTTTCAGGTAGGAATTTCACATGGGCTAATGCTTTGCCAAATCCAACGTTTGAGAAGTTAGATTGGGTACTTGCTAGTGTCGAATGGGAACATAACTTTCCCTTTGTAACAGTTCAGGCTCTCTCTTGCGGGATTTCTGATCACACGCCCCTTTGAATTAACTCTGGTGGGGCTACCTACTCGGGCAATAAGAATTTGTTCTTGTTCGAGCTTGCGTGGTTCGAGAGAGAAGGCTTCCTGGATCTCCTAGCCAGAGAGTGGGCTAAGGATGCAGGCGGTAGGAATGCGCCTGAGCGCTGGCAGAATAAGATTAGGCATTTGAGAAGTTTCCTACGTGGGTGGGCTAAACACCTTAGTGGGATTTATAAGGCTTAAAAGGAACGGCTCCTTGCCCTTATTCAGGCCTTAGATGTAAAAGCAGAAACTACGGTTTTGCTAGCCACCGAGCTTCATACCAAGCTTGACGCTGAGATGAGGTTGAAAGAGCTACTTCGTGAAGAGGAATTAAAATGGGCACTGCGGGCCAAGGTACGAAGAGTGGTCCAGGGGGACGCGAACACTCAATTCTTCCACATGATTGCCAATGGAAAACATAGGAAGAAGAGAATCTTCCAGCTAGAACAAGATGAGGGTACAATTATAGGTCAGGATAACCTGAAGCTTTACATTACTGAGTACTACAAACGATTGTTTGGACCACCAGAGGAGAACTATGTGTCGCTGGATGAGTCTTGGGTCCAAGATGTACCTCAACTTACTACTGTAGAGAACGATATCTTAACCGCCCCTTTCTCGGAAAAGGAGGTTTTCGAGGCCATTTCCAAGATGAAAAATAATAAGGTTGGTCCGGATGGTTTCCCGGCTGAGTTTTATAAGAAGTGTGGCATATTATTAAAGGGGACTTTATGCCGATGTTCCATGATTTGTTCTCGGGACATTTGCGGCTTTTCCAACTAAATTTTGGAACAATAACCCTGCTCCCTAAGAAAACAGAGGCCGTGAGAATCGAGCAATTTTGGCCTATCTGTCTTCTGAATGTCAGTTTTAAAATTTTTACCAAGGTTGGGACAATTAGGCTCACACAGATTGCGCACGCCGTTGTGCAGCCTTCTCAAACGACTTTTATGCCGGACAGGAACATCCTGGAAGGGGTTGTGGTCCTTCATGAAACGCTCCATGAGATTCACACGAAAAAACTTGATGGAGTTATTTTCAAAGTGGATTTTGAGAAGGCATATGATAAAGTCAAATGACCGTTCCTTCAACAGGCTTTACACATGAAGGGCTTTGATGAAGCTTGGTGACGCCAGGTGGAAGCATTCATGCAAAAAGGGAGTGTTGGAATTAAAGTGAATGACAACATAGGTCATTATTTCCAAACACACAAGGGTCTAATACAAGGCGATCCTATGTCTCCAATATTGTTCAATATTGTGGTTGATATGTTGGCGATCCTGATTGGGAGGGCAAAGGAGGCCGGTCAGGTGGGTGGCTTGGTGCCTCATCTAGTTGATGGTGCTTTGTCCATTATGCAATACGCTGATGATACAATCATTTTCATGGAACACGATTTGGCAAAAGCAAGAAACATGAAGTTAGTGTTATGCTTATTTGAACAATTGTCGGGGCTGAATATTAATTTCCACAAAAGCGAGTTGTTCTACTTTGGTAGAGCCAAAGACGAACAAGAGGCTTATAGACAATTGTTTGGTTGTGAAGTGGGGGCTTTACCTTTCACGTATCTCGGTATTCCCATTCACCATCGTAAGCTAACAAACTGCGAGTGGAAGTGCATCGAGGATCGGTTCGAGAAGAAACTGAGTTGCACGAAAGGAAAACTCATGTCTTATGGAGGCCGATTGATTCTTATTAACTCGGTGCTCACGAGTTTACCTATGTTCCTCTTATCCTTCTTTGAGGTCCCAGTTGGGGTTAGGAAAAGGCTGGACTTCTATCGATCCCGATTCTTTTGGCAGAGTGATGAGCATAAGAGAAAATACAGACTGGCCAAATGGGATATTATCTATCGACCAAAGGACCAGGGGGGCCTTAGTATTGAAAATCTTGATGTTAAAAACAGATGCCTGCTTAGTAAGTGGCTGCTTAAGTTGTCTTCTGAGACGGAGGCAACGTGGGCGTAGATTTTACGTAGTAAATATCTGCAGTCCAAGACCCTATCCCAGGTCACTCTGCGCACTACAAGAAATATGTCAACTTGTGACCAGCACTATTGGTCACTGAATGGTCACTGTTTTCAGTTTGTGACCTTTTTGTGACCAAAAACATAAGGTCAAAAGCTGGCAGTCGTAAACTGACTATAGCGACCTTTCTTCTGGAAATGGTCGTAGACGTTTATGACTAAAATACGTCTACTATGGCGTTTTGGTCACTAGCAACCTCCCGAGGCCACGTAGGCATCCAGCATGGCAAGCTGATGTGGCACAAGATTCAGCCCGGTCCAATTCGGTTTTCTACATGGTCCGAGCCCATTAATTCAGCCTTTTATTATTTTTTCCTTGTTAATTCTGGTCGGCTTCATGGGCCAAGCCCAACGTTGTAGCCTTTTTTATTGTTGGCCCGTGGCGTTTTATTATTTATTGCTTTTCTATTTTCAGCCATTATATATTCAAGGTGGTCCCACTAGTCAGATGGGTCCCACTTGTCATGATCATCTCTCAAGTTGGCCCCACATGTCAGAAATGTACAAAATTGACAGATTATTTTCATAAGTGGACCCATTGGTCAAGTTTCCATTTCACAAGTTTTCAGATCACATACATAATCAAAAAGAACACATAAATTTCATCAAATATACCACTAAATAAATCTATTACAATCTTTACAACACATATATGCTACAATATGCTACTCTTCACTAAGTAGAACTTGACGGCTTCACACTTCACGGCTTCACACTTGCTTCACACTTCACACTTGAGCATCTGTAAAAGAGGAACAACCACAAATTTAAATCTCAATTGCAGTATAGGAAATATGTAGAAGCAGTTCAAATTTGAAACAACATCAATTAAACACACGCGCACAGAAACATAGGAGTCAAAATGCAGTATAGGACCAGGACAAGGAAACTCCTATTATCAAATCAACACACAGCTTGTAGCAAAACAGCAACAGAATACATTATAACGAGAGTAAGCTTGAATCAAACAGCATAGAAACATGTGGATATCTCATGTGAGCATCATGCTGTGGTTTTATTAAACAATGATACAACAACAGAATACAATATCTTCAATGCAAATTATGGTACTTGTAGCAGAACAGTTTGAAACAACAACTACACAATACATTATAACGATAGTAAGCTTGAATCAAATAGAAAAGGGAACATTTTCGAGTTTAAAAGTTAATGCAAATTGATTTTCCAGTAGCAAACATTGACAGATTGCTGCTAGTGCATACTAGTATGATTCACACCAGAGCAACCATCCAATTCGATGAGCACATAAAAGTATACTTGAGATATATGTATGCAACAAGAACAGCAGGCAATGCAATGATAGTATGAGAGCACTGTAGCTCTGGAAGTAAAAAGAACTTAATGCAGCGATGTGCAAGTCACTGAACTTCATAGCAATAACCTGCCACAGCTCAACGCTTATGTACTTCAAGCTGTCAAAAGCATAGAGAGCCTCTCCGTTGGCCTTGTTGACGAGTTGCCATGGCAGGGTAGCCTTCCTAATCCTTGACCCTTGTGATGTACTTCATGTCCAGTGCTGCATCATATGTGTATATTCAAATCAATCAACTACTTGATCGGGGGAAAATAGTACGTACATAAAAATTCGCTTGAGCAAAAGCCAAACAGGATTATTGCTTTTCCCCAATTAGAAAAGGACAAGGCAGAACAAGATAGAACAAAGAATAACAAAAGTAACAGGTATTTAGCGAATAGCGGTCTCAAGGTGTTCTTGTGACATGTGGTTGCCAAATATGGAGTCGTACTATACTCATGGACATTAAGATTAATAATCTACAACAGTAAGTTTTTTTTCAGCATGACAGTTGCTTAGTTATTCATGAACTTGTAAATGTTTATCACCAACTCTCCTCAAACTAAATTTACATTGAACAAGAAAGGAATCAGTATCATATCACCAACTCTGCTACAGTCATAGTGCCCTCCACATGTTTATGTAATAAATTTACACTGAACAAGAAAGGAATCAGTATCATATCTCTCAATTGTTGTTGCACATCTAGCAAGAATAGATCAATGCACATACCTAATAAGAAAACATCACAACATGGCATGATATCTGACCCTAATCCACTGGATCAAAAAATTAAGACCGCAAGACCATTTTCTCGCACCCAGAGGCGAGGATTTTCTCGCAACAACCAGAAGCGTAGCTACAAGGATAGTAAGTGCTGCCCAATTAAACTGGGACGCCTAGATTTTGGGCACACAAAATTTCAGACTTATCAGCAGCATCGCATGACATCAACATGGACATGATACTGATTACCTACCAAGACATGGGGACGCATTAACTAAAGACAATAAAAATAAAAAAACGGAGAGAGTTCCTCTCTCTTATCAGCAGCATCTCATGATGCAACTCACATACTGAACTAGCAACTTAATTGTTCAGTTTACTCCACCATGGCAAAAAAACATGTTATAGTTTCTGAATTCATAACATACGCATGATAGTCACGACTTGCAATAAGTAAAAGTATTTTCTTCTACAACTGCGTGTAAAAACAGAGGATGATGTGTTGTAAAACAGTCCCTAATCACCATGTCGATGTCCACCTTGTACACGAGTATCTTGGGGTACTGCCTGCTCATCTTCTCGATCACAGGTGCCATCGCCCGACCTGCAACACCAAACAACAGAACAATAGCTCTCTCTAGTCACACACTGAAATCCCAATTCATGGCACGGAGACGGCACTTACACGACCCACACTAGACAGCCGTGTAGTAGAATACGGCGGGGAGCTTCTCCACTGCAAAAGGCAACACACGTGAGAGGGAAACTTGCGCACACATAGTATTGTCAACAACAGTGTGAATAGTCGGTAGAAAAGCTAGGGCGAGAAGGGAGGGGATTGGCGCCGCACCTTGCACCTTGGCATGGATGTCCTCGAAGGTGTCCGCGGAGCCGACGACCACCATGCTGGAATCGCTTGCGTGAGCCAGGAAATGAGCTATCCATCAGCCAACGACGACCACCAGTGCCGGCCCAGGGCCACGGGGAAACGAAGGATTGGCGGGAGGAGGAGGCGGTTCAGACGTACCTGTGGACGACGACGAGAAGAGGCGTGTCGGGGAGGAGGAGGAGGAGGGGCGGGTGAGCTGCTGCAGGAGGACGAAGTTGGGCGGGTGGCCTAAGGGAGGATGACCGCCGGGCGTCGAGGGAACGGAGCCATCACCATGGAGGGCGTCGAGGGGAGGGAGGAGGGAGGCGACCCCCATCACCATGGTTGCCAAATCCCTCCCTCCGGATCGAGGCTGTGTCTGCCAGATCAGCGTGGCCAAGGCCGCCAATCCGCCTCGCCTGCTCGAGGAGGTGGTGGCCGTCAACGGTGGGGATGGGGGGCGACGGCAGCGGCGGCGTCCATCTCCGCCTGGATCGCGCGCGTGGGGGTGCAGGGAGGGGAGGGGAATTGGCGGAGGGATCCGAAGGTGGGTGGCGCGAGCGGGTGGAGGGATCTGACGTCGTGGCTGCGGCAGGGGACGGGGCGGCGGCCGAGGACGGGGCGTGGGCTGGATCTAGATCGGGGAGAAGGGGAAAGAGAGAGGCGGCGGAGAGGGGGAGAGAGAGGCGGGCGCGGGCTGCTAGGGTTAGGATTAGGCTGCTGAGAGGTGGACGGTTCAGATCGGCTAGAACGGACGGTTCAGATCGGCTAAGGGGGTGATCCGTGGGATGAGCCCTGATTGGCTCAGAAATTTTATGGTTTAAAATAGTTTCTAAGTACTAAAACTATGGGTGTTTTGTGAAGCAGCTATCAAATTTTTTTTGCAAAACGGCACAACTAATTTTTTCTCTGAAGTTAGACCACATTTTTTGGATGATCGCCAATTTGCATGCATTTTCATCTTTCTAGCTATTTTTAATCATTTTCCGAGTGCCCAAAATAAGTTTTTTTGTGAAGGACCTATAATATATTTGTTGCAAAATTGTACCAAATAAATTTTCTAAAATACTAGGACATATTTAATGCACAATTGACAAAATAGTTGGGTGTAAAAAGTTTTGATCCACCTCTGGTGAAAGAGACAAATTTCCGCCGATTCAGTTGGAAACAGGTCAAATTTGAACTGCATCTGCCTTATAGTTTGCTCTTTATTTTTCCCAAAAATAATTTCTAGGTACAGAAGTACCTATTTAATCAGAGAAACACCAAAAAAATTCTAAGATTCAACCACTAGATAGGAACGGTCAAGCCCGCCGTTTTGACCGCATTTTGAAACGGGCATAAAAAATTCAAAAAAAATTCAAAAAATTGAAAAACCTTCGCATTGTGTCACTATATGTGACCAAGTTTCCAGGAAAAATAATAAACTTGTAATATGGTAATTATTTTAAAAAAGTGTTCTCAGAAATGAGCTATCAAGTGTGAAGATTCATGACTTTCAAGCCAAATGATCAATCTTATGGCCACATTCATGGCATAGTTTGTTCAAATGATCTCATATTGTGCCCAATGGTGCATCTTGGAATTCCAAACAATGTTGCCTAAGGGAGTTTTCATTTTCTTTGCACGGAAAATTCATTTTCCATTTTCTGAGTGCCCAAAATGAGTTTTTTTGTGAAGGACCTACCATATATTTGTTGCAAAATTGGACCTAATCAATTTTATAAAATACTAGGCCATATTTAATGCACAATTGACAAAATGGTTGGGTGTCAAAAGTTTTGATCCACCTCTGGTGAAAAAGACAAATTTCCGCCGATTCAGATGGAAATGGGTCAAATTTGAACTGCAACTGCCTTATAGTTTGCTCTTTATTTTTTCCAAAAATCATTTCTAGGTACATAAGTACCTATTTAATCAGAGAAACACCAAAAAAATTCCAAGATTCAACCACTAGATAGGAACGATCAAGCCCGCCTTTTTGACCGCATTTTGAAACGGGCATAAAAAATTCAAAAAAATTCAAAAAATTGGAAAACCTTCGCATTGTGTCATTATATGTGACCAAGTTTCCAGGAAAAATAATAACCTTGTAATACGGTAATTATTTTAAAAAAGTGTTCTCAGAAATGAGCTATCAAGTGTGAAGATTCATGGCTTTCAAGCCAAATGATCAATCTTCTGGCCAATTAATGGCATAGTTTGTTCAAATGATCTCATATTGTGCACAAGGGTGCATCGTGGAATTCCAAACAATGTTGCCTAAGGGAGTTTTCATTTTCTTTGCACGGAAAATTCATTTTCCATTTTCTGAGTGCCCGAAATGAGTTTCTTTTGTGAAGGACCTACCATATATTTGTTGCAAAATTGGACCTAATCAATTTTGTAAAATACTAGGCCATTCTTAATGCAAAATTGACAAAATGGTTGGGTGTCAAATTTTTTGATCCACCTCTGGTGAAAAAGACAAATTCCCGTCGCTTCAGCTGGAAGCGGGTCAAATTTGAACTCCAACTGCCTCATAGTTTGCTCTTTATTTTTTTCCAAAAATCAGTTCTAGGTAAATAAGTATCTATTTAATCAGAAATGCATGGTTTCATGGCGAGACATCGAGGTTTGGACGGTGGCCGAGGGCCCCAACTCTAGAGCGCGTAAGCTCGCATGCCCGCCGCATGGTCACCGCGTGACCGTGGCGTTGCCATGTGTTCTGGGCGGCCTAGGCATGTCTAGTGGGTTGGGCACTCCCCAGGTAGGTGCTAGGAAGAAAATCACAACATAAGGTTCTTATGAGGAGTTCGATCGATGCTCAGACATGCATAAGCAGCCAAGTGTTTGATTTGCGGTACGGGAAATGCACATGGCTAATTGCCGTGAGTTTCGGCTAAGGATGATCAGTTACTAAGAAGCCCTGTTCAAGAATTCATCCGATTAACCAGTTAACTTGCCAATTAATCCCTACTCGTAGGGTCGTCGAGTAGCCGATAAACCGATAAATCGTCCGATTAATTGGTTAATTGGCCAACTTGCCGATTAGCCTATTAATCCCCTACTCGCTAGCCAACCGAGCAGCTACCAGTTAACGATTTTCTCAACAATGCTAAGAAGACCATCTTCACAAATTTTCACCTCAAAAGGAGGAGCCTAGGTGGTACTTGCTTTGCAAAGTACCACACTGGACATAAATACGATTGTTGAAGTTGGGATCAAAATAATGAATGGATTGAGCTGGCATTTGGTGGTGGATGGTTATTTGGGCATAGGAAAGCTCTGTAGAAAATGGATACCATTTGGAGATGCCAAAGTGGTACTTCCTTCACAAAGTGCTGCTTTGAACAGGATAGGAAAATGAATATTGTTGAGTTATTTTTGAACTAGGAAAGGAAGGTTTTTGACATATTTGATGAAGATATGATCCAAACAATTTATGAGAATTTTTTGGGAATTTTTGGAATAATAGAAATATAGGTTGCTTCACAACCTAGGGCAAAAATTGACACATGGACATGCCACATAGGCAAAACTGATGAGATGGTGCCTAGTCATCACAACCCACCACAATCTACAAGGCTATGACCATCTATATTGGTTGTTAACAACTGGAAATAAGGCAGTGGACCTGCACTGTTTGCTTTGTGACCATTTCGTGTAAGGAAATTATGACCTTTCTGACCAAAATGGTCGCAATGGTTTAGGGTTTGGAGCCCCCCGGACAGCTTTTGACCAATTGGTCTCAAATGGTCATAGATCTATGACCAATTCTTCCAGGGTCACTAACAAAAGGTCACTAGTTGACATATTTCTTGTAGTGGCGACCTACCGATTCGCCGTTCTGGAAGGGGCTCATGAGAATCAAAGCTACCTTCTTTAACAGAACGAGGTGTATTCTCGGTAATGGGAACAACGCTAGATTCTGGGAGGATACGTGGCTTGGCAACACGCCTTTGGCGACCCAATATCCGTCCCTATATCATACTGTTCAGCGTCGTGAGGCCCTTGTTTCCACGGTTATGAAGTCCATTCCTCTCAACATTCTGTTTAGGAGGGTGCTTGTGGGTGATCGATGGGAAGCATGGCTTCACCTAGTTCGTAGACTGATGGAGGTTTAGTTAACTCCTCAGCCCGATCAGTTGTGTTGGAAGCTTACTAGATCTGGGGAGTTCACAGTTAAATCGATGTATATCGATATCATTAACTCTAGTGTGATTCCTAGTTCCAAAGATGTTTGGAAAGTTAAGGTCCCTTTGAAGATTAAAGTGTTTATGTGGTTTGTGCATAAACAAGTAATTTTAACGAAGGACAATTTAGTTAAGCGCAACTGGACAGGTTCTACTAGGTGTAGTTTCTGTGATCGGGACGAGACAATCAAGCATCTTTTTTTTGACTGTCCGTTGGCACGAGGGTTGTGGCGCTCTGTACAAATTGCCTTTAACATTACTCCTCTGACTTCGGTCAACACGTTATTCGGGGCGTGGCTTGCTGGGATAGAGTCCGAAACAGCTAGACACATTCGTGTCGGAGTATGTGCGTTGTTATGGGCAATTTGGAATTGCAGAAATGATTTGGCTTTTAACAGAAAAACAACTATTCATTTTTTGCAGGTTTTATTCTGGGCTACTGCACTGATCCGTATGTAGTCCTTACTCACTCCGACGGAGGCCAGGGAGCGTTTGGTTACTGGATCTGTCCGGTGGGAGATGGTAGCGCGGGATATTTTCAACCGGTTTGGATGGCGTTCATGTAATAGGATAGGCAATTAGTTTACCTATCTTTTATTTTCCCTGCCGGTTATGGCTTATTGGGCTTTTTGTTTTGGCGTTGAGGCTCTGTGTGAGCTAGCCGTTGCTTTTGTCTGTAGACTTTAAGACCTTGTTGAACCTTATTACTCTCTAATAAATGTGGCCGTATGCATCGTTCTGATGCAGAGGCCGGAGAGTCCCCCCTTTTCAAAAAAAACAAGAAAGAGTTAAGTAAATTAAGGTGAGCATCCTGTTCTGTTCCTTTCTTGGCTAGTACAAATGGAGCACTGCTTTTTCAAAACCAAAAGCAGTAATAGTAAAAACTTGTCCAATATAAAAGGGAAAAGAAGAAGATAATTATAAGCTTCCGGCTTGTGTTTGGTTATCAGTTTGGTGCAATACGTTTGAGATCACTTGTCTTGTAGGAGCAGCCATTCATTCATTAGGAAAATCAAAAGAAGCACAATGACCATGACAAAGAACAGTTTTTCTATTTGTTGGAATCTGGGTTTTCTATGATAACCAGCTAAAGTAACCGTTTGGAGGTTGATCTCCACATTCCACCCACATACACACAGTTCGCAAGGATGGCCGTCGGACCAGCACCGGATTAGGCACACACACACACACACACACACACACACATAGATGTTCTTTGGCGGCGGCGCTCCAGTGCATACAGCCTGCACGCCCTAGCTGAGCCATGGAGGGAGCTCCCGTGAAAGCAGCCACGGGGGTCTTGGGGCCCGTCGTCACGAAGCTGGGTGCTTTGCCGGGCAGCAAGTACAAGCTTCGGCGGCAGACTCTGAAGGACATAAAGTTCATGAAATCCAAGCTCAAGCCGGTGCACTCTATCCTTTGGGCTATATGGGAGAGGGAGATTCTCGATGTGGAATCCAAGGACCTGAAGAAAGAAGCGCTGGACCTCGCCGATGATATGCAGGACGCTATCGATGACTTCATCCTCACCATGGAGCCCAGTCACAGAAACAAGCACTTGATGGTGCAGAGCAAGATCGAAGCCAGCCGTCCTTTCCAAGAGTTCAAGACGAGAGTAGATGACGTGTCGGGCCGGTGCCACATCAAGTGGAAGTGGGAGAAGAACAAGTGTGCTGAACCCATCTCTAGCTTATTTTCAAGAAGAAACGACAATTCCAGTACCTCCAGCAAGCTGCCTCCTCCTCGAGCTCCATTTGTTCAGAAGGATGCATCACAGCTCTTTGGTCTGCACACATGGAGGGGTGACCTCATCAGATACCTGGTAGGAGAAGAAGGGAGCACAATGGTGCAGCCGCAGCTCAAAATGGTATCCATTGTTGGAATGGCCGATGTGGGGAAAACAACCCTTGCCAACCTTGTGTATGAGGAGATTGGAAATAAGTTCCAGTCCCGAGCTTTTGTGTTCATCACTCCAACTCCCAACATGAAGGATGTTCTCACAAGCATTCTCAAGCAAGTAGGAGCTGAACCCCCTGCTGGCACCGAAGCAAGGACAGAGGAAGGCCTTATCCACGCCATATCGAATTTCCTAGATGTCAAAAGGTGTGCAAATTAGTATTAATGTTTAAATTTAGTTAATCATTTTACAAATATTCACTGCCAGGTTCAAGATTTCAGTCCTGGATTTCTAAATTTAATTTGGTCAAGCTGTCTACTAATTAACTATCTTGTGCAACCAACTTGCCTAGGTACCTAGTAATAATTGATGACATATGGCAGCGTGAAGAATGGGAGATCATCTGCAACTCTTTCCCACAAAATAATCTATGCAGTAGAATTGTCATCACAACTCGTATTGCTTCTGTACCAGGCGATCATTTTGGTACTAACAAGCTATGCAGTAGAATCCTAAATGTGGTTCTGATTGGAGTAAGCCAAGATGGCTATATGGACCTGATTGGGAGGATGTCGCCACTAGGATGAAGCCTGACATGGTTGGAGAAGGTTTTGACAGTGACCATCCTATTGTGCGCATGTGTGGTGGTGTGCCGTTAGCACTACTTTGCATGTTTTCAGCAATGGCAATGGTCCTCCGAGAGCAACAAGAACAGCTAGGAGTACATGTAAAGGCATGTGATGTGCAAGATATGATTGAGAAGCAAGTTAAGCGAAGTGGAATTCAGAATACTACAGGGTTTGAACCGTTGGTAGAGAGCTTGTAGCTTGGCTATGACGATCTTCCTCACCATATGTTGAAGACCTGCTTGTTGTATTGTAGTACATACCCTGAGAATTACACTTTTGCCATGAATGATTTGGTCATGCGATGGGTCGCTGAAGGATTTGCTTATAAAGAGGATGTAGCAAAAGGTTATCTTGAAGAGCTTTGCAACAGAGGGTTGATGTTGCGTCTGTATGATGTATTGGGCATGCCCAACTACCAAATGAACCCGATGATGCGAAATTTCCTTAGATGGAAATCGCGTGAAGATAATTTCATTAGTTGCAGTTTTTACATCACATTGGCATATGCATGTCGCATCCATCGGCTATGTATCGATGATTATCTAGTTGCTGACGGTGCCGTGGACATGTTGGATGCCTTGCTGGAACTGGATTGGTCCCAGATTCGATCTCTTGTTGTTTTTGAAGGGGCTAAGAGATATGTCCCTTTTGGGAAGTTGCAACGTGTGCGGGTGTTGGATCTTCAATATTATCATCATCATCTTGAATTCCAAAAGTCTCATTGGAATCCTTTTATGGATTTTGGATTTGAGGCCCTTGGAAATCAGCATGTGAAGGATATCTGTGGGCTGCTTTGTGTGAGGCACCTATTTGGCCTAGAAGGGACACGAATCAGTGAGATACCACCGGAAATAGCAAGGCTACAACATCTGGAGACTTTGCAGGTAAGATTCACATCGATCACAGAGTTACCAAGTGAGATTAGGGACCTACAGCAATTGAAGACTCTGGCCGTGAGTTTTAACAATAAGTTGGCAGAGCTGCCCGGGGAGATAGGGGATCTTCAACAATTAGAGACTCTGGACCTGAGCTGGACAAGGCTGGCGGAGCTGCCACGTGAGATCGGGAACCTCTAGAACTTGGAGAATCTGAACCTGCAGTGGACCAAGCTCAAAGAGCTGCCTCCAGAGATTGGGAAGTTGCAGCATTTGAAAGCACTGGAGGTGGGCTGGGCAAGGATCACAAGGCTATCCAATGAAATCAGGGACCTGCATCATTTAGAGACCTTGGACCTGAGATACAACGGAGGGCTCACACAGCTGCCTTGTGAGATGTGGAAACTGCAGAATTTGAAGCGGCTACTCTTGAATGCTACAGGGGTGGTGAGGATACCAAGGGAAATCAGAGGGCTCAAGAAGATGGAGATTTTGAAATTAGATGATACCATCGGTGCACTGCCTTGGGAAGCTAGTCAGCTGTCGAAATTGGAGGGAGTGCCCTAGTGCGTCTGCCAAGCCTGGAAGAAGAGTGAACTTGAGTCTGAGTTAGCCGGGGAGATCCTGTCAATTCAGCTGATTAGTCGGGCCACTGATAGCGGGGGCCTAATCATTGGCACAAAACACATGCACATTCCATGGTGGATCAAGGATCACTTCAACGACCTTGGGTCCTTGGATATCAGGATCTGCAAGCTAGAGGAGAAGGATCTCCTGATTCTGCGGGGGATGCCCAACCTATACGATCTGAAGCTAAGGCTGGAGGTCATCCCAAGAGAGCCCATAGCCATCAGAGGTGAAGGGTTCCCAAGCCTTAGAGAACTCGTTGTTGACTGTCGCGTGCCACGAGTTGTCACCTTCCAGCAAGGAGCGATGCCGTGGCTGCGATATCTCTACTTGGAGTTCCAGTTCTACGGTGGACCACCTGCAGATAACAACCCTCAGCTGGGTATCAAGCACCTCCGGCGCCTCTTCTTGGTCAAATTTAGCTGCAAGGGGGAATGGTATGGTGGAGTAGCAGAGAGCAGCCCGTGCATGAGCGCCATGATTGACGTCGTGAGGAAAGAAGCCCAGGAGCATCCCAACCTGATCAGCTTTCGTGTCTCTGGCCGCAAGGAGGAGTGGTTTCCGGCAAAGGAGAGCTTGGCACGGGAGGTTTCCAGCAGCGTTGAGATGAAGCATGAGGAGAAGAAGAGTGCACAGGAGGTTTCCAGCAGCAACAGTGGGACGGGCAGCAGCAGCAAGAGGTACAAAAGGTTCTGCTGAGGGCACAACTCAACAAGCCAAAACAAAAAACATAAAAGTAGAGGCCGGCGGCCGGAGAAAGGCCGGCCTCTAATCAGGCTCCGGCGGAGGCGGAGGGAGCGACAGTGACAAATGGACAGCCATGGAGCGAAGGTCGGCGATGAAGGCGGAGATGGCGTCTCGATCCTGGGGGCGGCTAAGCGGCCGCCAGAGCTGCAAGTAATCAGACAATTTGAAGAGAGCGTCAGTAGCCCGTCAAAGAGGAATGCCCTGAATCACAAGTTTATTGCGGATCATCCAGAGGGTCCAAGCGAGGGCCCCAATCTCACGCCACCTAATGTGGCGAGAAGGCAGGGGGAGTTCTGGAGTTCAGCGAATGGGTCGGGGAAGTTGGTGTGACACAAGTTACCACCAACTACCTCTGTAAAGCAGCTCCAAACAAATTGAGCGGACACGCAAGAGAAGAAGATGTGATTCAAGTCTTCAGGGACATTGCAGAGCGGGCAAAGGCCAGAACCGGGGCCATTGTGCTTGCGAACCTCCACCCCAGATGGGATCCACCCGCGAATCCATTTCCACATGAAGATCCAAATCTTTAGCGGCAGGCGGATGGACCACACCGTCGTAAGGGGAGGAGGGGCGGTGGAGGGGGCAATGGCCTGGTAGAGGGACTTGGTGGAAAATTGGCCTAATGGCTCCAGATGCCACCGAACCAGGTCAGGGCCAGCGTCAACCACCGGCTCGTGAAGGGCAACGCAGTCAAGCAGCTCATGCCAGGCGGTGGAGTCCGGAGGCCCAAATGGCCTACGGAAGGCGAGGCGCCCTAAGTCAATAAGGGCCCACTCAACCGAGATCCGAGGATCAACGACGATGGAGAAGAGATCGAGGAAGCGCGCGATGAAGGGGGTGTCTCTAGCCCATCGGTCGAAACAGAGCAGGGTCGCAGTCCCAGATCCGACCAAAATGTATGTCCCAATGCGAAGGACCGGGAGAAGCTGGATGACAGAGTGCCAGAACTGGGAGCCACCAGACCTCTAATAGAAGGCAAGGGGTTGCCCATGCAAGTATTTGCTCCGGATGATGTCTAGCCATAGGCCGCCATGCCCTTGCGAGATGCTCCAAAGCCAGCGGGATAGGAGCGCGATGTTCATATGCTTAGAGCACATGATCCCGAGTCCCCCTTGATCCCGAGGCTTGCAGATGTCCGACCAACTAACCATATGGTATTTTTGCTTATTGTTGTCGCCATCCCAGTAGAAGCGGGACTGAACTTTTGCGATCTCATGATGCAGCGACTTGGGAAGGCTATAGAAGGTCATGAGGAACAAAAGAGGAGGCTGGAGAGGGAGGAGTTGATGAGAATCGTCCGAGCCGCCTTCGACAGCCACCTACCCTACCAAGGCTGTTAGCAATGTCCGGGCATTCCGCCGGAGAGTAGCCCATCACCATGACATCACTCTTGTCGAAGTTGATCTTGAGGCCAGACATATGTTGGAAGCAGAGGAGGAGGAACTTGAGATTCGAGATATCCGTCTCCGAGCCCTCCATCATGATGATGGTATCATCGGCGTACTGGAGAAGGGAGATCCCGGAACTGCCAGCCAGGTGGGGGTGATCCCATGAATATGGCCCGCCGCCTTCGCCTTGTATAGGGAAGCGGCGAGAGCGTCCACCACCATGTTGAACAAGAATGGGGAGAAGGGGTTGCCTTGTCTAACCCCACAAAGGATGGGAAAGTAGGGACCGATGTCCCCATTGATGTTCACGGCGGTGCGACCGCAGGACACCATCTGCATCACCCAGGTGATCCAACGGTTGTCAAAGCCCTTCCGGAGCAAAACTTCCCGAAGGAAGGACCAGCTGACGGTGTCATACGCCTTATGGAAATCGATCTTCAGGAAGACCGCCTTGAGGTGCTTAGACCGGACCTCATGGATGACCTCCTGAAGGACTAGCACCCCATCCAGGATATACCGCCCTTGAATGAAAGTGGACTGGTTGGGGTGGGTAATGCGGTCCGCAAGAAAGGTCACCCTATTGGCATACCCTTTAGCCAAAATCCGGAAGATCACATTGATCACCATGATTGTCCGAAACTAGCGGATGTCGGAGGCCCCAAGCACTTTAGAATGAGCGAAATGATCCCATAGTTGAGGTGGCCGAGGTCGATGGATGATACATCTCCATCGTATGTACTTTTCCAAACACTTTTGCCCCTGTTTTGGACTCTAACTTGCATGATTGGAATGGAACTAACCAGGACTGACGCTGTTTTCAGCAGAATTGCCATGGTGTTATTTTTGTGCAGAAATAACAGTTCTCGGAATGACCTGAAACTCCATGGAGAATATTTTTGGAATTAATAAAAAATACTGGCAAAAGAATCAAGGCCAGGGGGCCCACACCCTGTCCACGAGGGTGGGGGGAGCGCCCTACCCCCCTAGGCGCGCCCTCCTGCCTCGCGGGCCCCCTGGAGCTCCACCGACCTCAACTCCAACTCTATATATTCATGTTCGGGGAGAAAAAAATCAGAGAGAAGGATTCATCGTGTTTTACGATATGGAGCCGCCGCCAAGCCCTAATCTCTCTCGTGAGGGCTGATCTGGAGTCCGTTCGGGGGTCCGGAGAGGGGAATCCGTCGCCATTGTCATCATCAACCATCCTCCATCACCAATTTCATGATGCTCACCGCCGTGTGTGAGTAATTCCATCGTAGGCTTGCTCGACGGTGATGGGTTGGATGAGATTTACCATGTAATCAAGTTAGTTTTGTTAGGGTTTGATCCCTAGTATTCATTATGTTCTGAGATTGATGTTGCTATGACTTTGCTATGCTTAATGCTTGTCACTAGGGCCCGAGTGCCATGATTTCAGATCTGAACCTATTATGTTTTCAAGAATATATTTTAGTTCTTGATCCTATCTTGCAAGTCAATAGTCACCTACTGTGTGTTATGATCCGGCAACCCCGAAGTGACAATAATCGGGACCACTCCCGGTGATGACGGTAGTTTGAGGAGTTCATTTATTCACTAAGTGTTAATGCTTTGGTCTGGTACTCTATTAAAAGGAGGCCTTAATATCCCTTAGTTTCCAATAGGACCCCACTGCCATGGGAGGGTAGGACAAAAGATGTCATGCAAGTTCTTTTCCATAAGCACGTATGACTATATTTGGAATACATGCCTACATTACATTGATAAATTGGAGCTAGTTCTGTGTCACCCTATGTTATAACTATAGCATGAGGAATCGCATTCGACATAATTATCCATCACTGATCCAATGCCTACGAGCTTTTCACATATTGATCTTTGCTTAGTTACTTTACGGTTGCCACTGTTACAATTACTACAAAACCACTATTGTTACTTTTGCCACTATTACCGTTACTTCCATACTACTTTGCTACACATATTAGGTTTTCCAGGTGTGGTTGAATTGACAACTCAACTGCTAATACTTGAGAATATTCTTTGGCTCCCCTTGTGTCGAATCAATAAATTTTTGTTGAATACTCTACCCTCGAAAACTATTGCGATCCCCTATACTTGTGGGTTATCAAGACTATTTTCTGGCGCCGTTGCCGGGGAGCATAGCTCTATTCTTTGAGTCACTTGGGATTTATATCTCTGATCACTATGAGGAACTTGAAAGACGAAAGAACTAAGATTTTTCCCTCAACTACGAGGGGAGGTAAGGAACTGTGATCTAGCTCTGCACTTGATTCACCTTCGGTTTTGTAAGCTTGAGACACCTAAACCTACTTCTGCTATTAATTCTGATATGTCGCATGTTATTGATGATGCCACTTCTGCTATGCATGATACTTATAATGAAACTACTTCTATGCTTGATACTACTGTGCCATTAGGTGAATTTCTTGATGAATAACTCGCTGTTGGTCTCGATACATTATGTGGATGGATCGGCGACGACACCGGTATTAGATATAAGGAGTGAGAGCACTCCACATTATTGAGTTTGTAGGTATGAGTGGTGGCTTTGGGTGGATTGATGTATGTTATTGTCAGATCTTTGTGGAATAATTAATAAAGATGGCTGCATGCATCGATTGATGCAGAGGCCGGGGGTTGAACCTCCTTTTTCTAAAAAAATAGGCGCACAACTCAGTGGCTCAATTTTGCATATCAAAGTATGGGTAAATACATCTCACATTAATCTGTAAATAGCTAAAGTTTTTATGTTTTTGAGATCAAATATTCTCAGCCAAATCCCTGTAGTAACTGTTCACAGGTACTCCCACCGTTTCACAATACTTGGTACTATTTTTGAAGTAAAAAGAAGAAGTATTAAAAATACTTGACACTTCCCAGCTCTCAGTTCCCCAAAGTGACGGTAAAAAGAAATGGATTGTCTGACGGCATAAAAAAGGGCATTTACTAGAGTAGTCACCTGGAAAAAAATGTAAAAAATTATCGGCTGGGTTAATACTTTTGTGCAAAAAAAATTGGCATGTATATTTTTTGAAGTAATTTTCACTAACATATAAAAGGAAATGATGAAAAAGGCATGCATTGGAGACCATGTCCGTGTCCAAAATGATGTGTCAAAAAGAACTAATAGCAAATTAATTATTACACCAGCAAGCGAAAGTTAAAGATCATCGGGTGTTCATCTTTAGCAGTGATGGAAGCAGGACGGCGATGAAAGTGAAGGATGCATGTATCCGGTGTAATCTTATCTCTGTCTGGGCGGACGCAGGCAGAACGTCATGGCACAAGTTACTAGTCCTTTAATTTTGCATCTATACTAAAACTAAAGAAAGCTCGCAAAGAAGGAAAGAAAAAGTTGCCAAAACTGCATCTGTACGTAGCCTCCATGTGCAAGCAAGGAACCTAGCTAGGCCATCATCCATACGCATGCTTTGGGGACCTAAAGCTCTCACGCCATTGCCCACCCATGCACGCATCTATCAATCCACCATAGCATTCTCATGTAGCTAGCTCCTCCACCGGCAACTGAAATTGCCTAGGATTTCAAGGGGATCAGGTAACATTCTATACTATATCTTCATCTGGGGCGGGATTTAGTTCTTGGGTAAATTATTAGTTGCTCCTCTTTCATAAGGTCTGCGTCTCGTAGAGTACACGCATATATAATTAATAAGCTACTCCCTCCGATCCATATTAATTGACGCTGAGTTAGTACAAAGTTGCTTTTTTTTGCAGTGCCAGATCGGGAAACTTTTGTGGAGTATTGGTCTTCATGCAGGCAGACCATCGATGGGTTAGATATGCTCGGCCGTCATGATTTAATTTCTTCTACTGCTGCTAGTGCGTAGTGGCTACCGACTAGGCGACTACGTACTTTCTTGGGAGAAGATCAAATTGGTTCTTACAGAAATACTGGTAAGTACCTCTCTCCTTGCTAATTAACATCACGGCATGGGAGCTGTTGCGTGGTTTATAGTAGTTTCTTCACAACTTGATTTTGTAAGCATGTGCACCAGAGGCGGGGACCAACAATTGTTTTCGCAAGTACTTTTTTGGCCTCCCTATGAGCAAGAATTTTATAGGGTTTTTTTTATCTGGCAAGAATTTTATGAGCAAGAATTTTATAATCATGGCTCTGCCCCTGTGTGCACGATTTACATCCATTAACTATATTAAACTCCCCAGCAAAAAGAAACTATATTTAACTCTTAAATCATCCTATCGTTTATCCGTTTCTATAACCCAGTATATATAGAAGAAGAAAGGAGCCACACTAGGAAAATCACCACCATCTTTTTAATTTGCTATAGCGTGAAAGGACGGCTTTACATCACTAAGACTAGACATAGGCCGAACAAATTAGCTAGCTTCATTATTATCTGTAATCATTAAGTAAAACTTGTGATTATCGAAAGAACATGGTAAAAACCCGCCCCTCCCAGGGCATGTACAATAATCTAGCAGATATTATTTCACTTGTACACAACACTATATATATAACTTGTACAATAATTTGGCTGTAAATAATCTATTTTTAGTCGTAAATATTTGTGAGTACAACTTACAAAAAGCATTCTACAATAGTAAAAACACCGTCTGTAAGCTGTCTGTAAAAACCCTACAGACAAATTCTTTCTCTCTCTCTCTCTCTCTTACTTCTCTTATATACACCTATTGTACATTGCACTCAAAGTCTCTAGCAAAAAAAATATTGCCCTCAAAGTATCCTAAATGGCCACAACGCCCTGCAACCACAAGCAACTGCCCGTCATTGAGACCAAAACGGCGGCTAAGTTTTTTTACCGGAGCTGGGAGCTACCGGTGCAGAATCTGCCATTCACTTGGTTTCTCTGAGATTCGTGCCTGCCTTTTGTGTATAAAGTAAAAATAATTTGCTATGCAATACAGACATTAGACAAAGAAATACATCTGTGCATGTCAGATGTGTGACAACTTTTCATGTGACAGGACTGGGTGACTGATGAAGTGGACGGCACATGATGACATTCATTTTATTTCATCCTTATATTTTAAATGTTGATATCTTTTGAATCAAATGTTTGTTTTTGAAACTTTTTATGTATTTGAATTTGTGGTAACAAGGCCTTTAAAACAAAATCAATCTTTGATATATTTGAACTACTTTTTATTTTACATATTCAATTATCTTTGAAATCACTTTCATATAACATATTACTATTTCGGTATTTCATAAAGAAGTTGATTGTTTCACTAATTTCAGAAAACGCATTACACTAGCTCAACTGCAAAACTAGATTTCACTTGTTTCAGAAAACCGATTACAAAATATATCTCATTACAAGATATATCTCAAAGAATATAATTCCACTCATTTCAAAGAATATTTGAAGAAAATAATTTCATTGAATTGGAGAACTGTTTTCACTCATTACAAAATATATCTCAAAAAATACTTTTATTGTTTCACTCATTTGAAAGAATATAGTTCCACTCATTCCCAAATGAGTATTTCACAAGTTTGAAAAAACACAGTTATGTGATTTGGAAAACTGATTCACTCTTTACAAAAACAATCTCTAATACTAATTTCACTTCGTATTTATGAAATATCTTGAAACGTATTTCACTCATCACAAAAATCATTTTCAAACATTGAAATAGACTGTTTCACAGAACAATTGATATATTTCATTTTTTTCAAGTATCTTATTTCGCAGATTTCACTCATTTCAGAAAACGCATTACACTCACTCAAATAAAATACTATAGTCCACTTGTTTAAAAAATTGATTACACTAATTAGAAAAGATAGATTTCGCTCATTTCACTGGTTTCAGAAAAACACATTACAGTCACTCAATTGAAATAACAATTTCACTTGTTTCAAAGATAGATTTCACTTACTTTTAAAACTGATTGGAAATAATCAGCTTCACATTTTTTTGGGTAACTAGTTTCACATTTTTTAAATAACAAGTTCCGCATATTTTGCACTGAAATGTGTTTCACATACATGAAAAACAAAAAAAATCCCATTTAAAAAAATGGTTTCACTCAATCCAAAGAACTTATTTCAGTTATTTCAGAAAATTGATTTCGCTCATTTGAAACGTTGAAACTCAATCATGTTTAAATGTATTCAAGATTATCTTGTTCTAAGGGTCTTGGCGCTAGAAGCTCAAATATATAAAAAGTTTCTAAAATGGGATTATAGTTTTAAAGATATGAATGAATGAAATTGCTAAAGAGAAAATAAAAGGCAGGATTTAATTCGCATGCGGTTAAACCGAGGAGGCGGCTGTGGTGGGAAAGTAAAGAGAAAGAGTTAAAAGAAGTGAGCCCAAAGGATGATGTGATATAATAGTGAATACAAACCGGGCTCTGTTGGAATACACTGAGATACAAAGCTGTGGGCCATCTAATAGCATGAATTGCAAACTACATCAAGGGCGGATGGTGTGCCGGTACATCCCGCCACCGGTAAAAAGGAGTTTGCAACCAAAACGGCCCAAAGAGCAATGGTGGGAACCTAGCTAGGCCATCAGCCATAGGCATATGCTTTGGGGGCCAAAAGTTCTCTCGCCATTGCGCATCACACCCATGCATGCATCTATCAATCTACCATAACACTCTCAGCTAGCTAGCTCCTCACCGGCAAGTGAAATTGACTTGGATTTCGACTTTCAAGCAAGGGGATCAGGTGACACACTATTTATATCTTCATCCGGGACTGGATTTAGTTCTTGAATTAATTATTAGTTGCTCCTCCTCGACTAGATCAACTTGCCTTGCAAACTGCATCTCGTATAAGTACATGCATAGGCATGCATATATAATTGATATGATTCTTTTTTGCGGTGTCAGATCAGAAAACTTTGTGGAGTATTGATCTGCAGGCAGGCGATCGATGGGTTAATTTCTTCTGCTGCTGGTAGTACGTAGTTACTACGTACTTTCTTTGGGGAAGACTACGTACTTTCCTTCAAGAAGATCAAAATGGTTCTTCCGGAAAAACTGGTTAGTACCCCTCCCCCCCCCTCTCTCTCTCTCTCTCTCTCTCTCTCTCTCCTTCCTTGCCATTTTCTTTTTGTGAAAAAGACATCAGATCTAATATAAAGGCCAGAAAATTATACAGAGCACCCCACAGGCCCACACATAAAAGAAATTACAAGTAAGTCCCTGGAGAGCCTCTCAAACTCCACCGCCAGAGCGAACTGAAGGCGCACCACCACCACTGCCGCTCCGCATCGTCGCCGGCTGATCAAATCACGAGGGACGGGAAGTCTTCAAGCATGCACTCTGGTAGAGAGGGAATCGTCAGCAAAGCCTCACATAGATGCAAAAGCCCATCAGAACTGTACACCCTCACTGCCTTAGGGGCGCACCCTAGGGCTAGGATGATTGCCCTTTCGCGTGCCTTCTGGATTCCTCTCATATGTCCCAAGACTATTTTTATTTTACTTTTCCTTGATTTGAAGATCTGAAATCACAGCACTTAGGGGGTGTTTGGTTCCAATGGACTAAACTTTTTTGGTGGGCCAGGGACTAAAAAAAAGACCCTCCAGTAGTCTTTTTCTAGTCATGTAGAAAAAGTCCCTCCTGTTTGGTTACATAGGGACTAAAAAGGACTTTTTCTAGTCTAGTTCCTGTAACCCAATACCCCCTTAAAAGAGGGAAACATGCCTTCTGGCAATTAATTAGTAGGTTAGCCCAAAAATTATTAAATATTACATGCAATTAAACTTCAAAAGTTATTGATACATTCAGAACGTTTAGGATGTACCAGGGGTCAGGGGGGTGCCCACGCGCCCCCTGGCGGCTTGGGCCCTATACGTCACCTCCTCTCTCCTTTGGCAAGTGTCTGAATTGCGGGAAGTTATGATCGCCTGATTTGCTTTCAAATTTTTTAGACTTCATGAAGGTTCCTGAAAACAACAAAATAAAAATATGCAATTCTACCCTCTGGCTATTTATTAGTGAGTTAGTCCAAAAATTATAAAATATTGCATAAATGATAAGAAATATGCATACTAACTTGAGAAGTTATAGATACATTTTAGATGTATCATAGATACGTTTTAGACGTATCATGAAGCAATGAGAACTAACTGTGGCCAAAATTGCATAAGAAAGTTGTGGAGTACAAGTATTCCATGATATGTGCTTAGATTTCAGCATGCCACCTTGTTTCTTTTTAGTCGTGTCTTTCCAACGAACCGGAGGTTTATTCACTTCGATCTAGATAGTTTTCGAACCCGAATCTAGATTGATGGTCAAGATCACGGGTTAAAGGTGGTAATATCGAGTCTGGTAACTATGGCCTTTATGGGCTTCAAACTCCGTGTTTCTTATGACGTGGAGAGCATAGGAATAATATTATAATGATGTTTATGGCATGATGGCACTCTAGTCCTTAGAACAATCTTTACAGGTAAATGGATGATATATTCAATTACCCCGCATTATCCTCATATGTGCTTTTCTACAAGGCATGTCAAGAGGGCAGGTGGTTCCTGCAATTCCATTAAGAAGAAAGAGTATCCTAGTTGATGAGGGAAATTAGGTTGAAAACCTTACAAGGCATGATTTATTATGGAAAATCAATCAAAAACCTGACCAAGGGAGAGCCACCTAGATACACTAGGTCTAGGATAAAAACAAGCCTCTCGCAGTGTGGCCATTGGCGGCCACAATGCCTTGCAACTATAATCAATTGCTTGTCGTCAGGAGCCAAATGGCCTAGAGCTATGGTTGATCACTCGTTGGCGATGCCTCCAGAGAGAAAACTGATGCCCACAAGCGCCACCATCGCAGCACTGACCCCCATCTACATTAGGCTTTCGCCCAGAGTGGACAATGGTACAACCAATGGCCCCACCAAAACTCGAGGAACAGGCTCGGCCATGCAAGTAGACACCGCAGCCTAGCCTCCCATAGAATATGCCAACTCTAGCCACAAACAATGCTGGAAGCCATCGATAACCAATGATGACCTAGACCATTGATGAAACACTCTTCGATAAGGCCTCCGAGGAGAAAAATTGACGCCCGCAAGTGCCACCATCACTGGCACTGACCCCCGTTGGCTCGGTGCTTTCCCCCAGTGCAGTGAAACTAATTGCCCCGCCACACCTCAAGGAAAGGGGTCCAGGTATTAGTGGACCTAGGAACACAATGAAGCCTAGGAAAAAGTGGGCCACAAGGCCCGGGAGGCCCAACATGGGCCATGGCCCAAGGTGTTGGTCTGTGAGGCACGTAGCCGGGAACCCCGTGCAAAGGCCCAGGGAGGAGGGACGCTAGGTCCTCTAATGGGTCCACCAATGCTGGCAGCAACCTTAGATGTACACCCTAGTTTAGTTGGTCAAAGTCTAGAGTAGAGGAGGGAGATGGCCCTTCAGCCATGCCTCCAAGGTGGGGAGCGATGCTTGAGAGCGCCGCCATCGCTGGCTCCAACCTCCGTCGGCTCAATTCTTACATCAAGGATATACAAATTAGTTATTTTGTGCATATAATCTAAAAGAAAGTTATTTTGTGTATTTATAGGTTTCTTTCATTTTATATCTGAACTACTAGAATGTATGGCTGGACATAAAGCTCGAAGCTCGGTGAGCTTAATGAGCGCTCGGTAACTCGACTCATTTGAGCTCGACTTATTTTCTTAATGAAATGAGCTGAGCAGCAATTTTCGCTCGTTAACACTAAAGAATTAAACAATCAAACCAACGAGTTTCACGAGCTATTCGTCAAGCTCACTAGCAACGTGCCAGTAGGCTATAAATCGTGGCAGCAGGCTACAAATCTGCATCTTTTAAGTATTTTTGCACACTGTAGGTCTTTGACAAATGCATGTCAGCATATTTTTGGCAGTATATCTATGTCCAAAATTTGTTGCTCCTGATACTTCCATGATAGCGTGCTTCATTAGCTGAATACCCTGATACATCTTCTTAATGAGTTTTAACGAGCTTCTCTCGAGCACTCGCGAACATATAACAAACTGAGCCAGTCCTTAAATTTAGCTCGTTATCCTTAACAAGATTAACGATTCGAGCCTTAATGATCATGAGTCATAATGAGCCGAGCCTTAACAATCCGAGCAACTACTTAGTCCAGCCCTATAGAATGCATGCATTACTTGACTGACTTTATAATTAACATTGCATCATTCATCGCTCTAATTTATTCATGTCAAAAAATGTAGCTATTGAAACTATGGTAGTGATATATGTACTACAGAAGTCATATCTAACAACCGTCCATTACTATAGGAGGTACATGATTTTGATGAAGCCGCCGGAAATCTGCTTCGTTTACTGTTGTTCTTAGAGTCATATGAAAATCAGAGAGCTAAGTCATTCTTCTTGGGTGGCTGGTGCGGCGATGGTGTAGGAGCCTCGGCTATTCTTAGAGCCACAGCCAAACTCCTGAAATCTGAAAGAGGTGATCGTGACACAAGAGAGCATTTTGGCAAAATTATCCATGTAGACTGCTCTCTGTGGAAAAATAGAAGAGCTATGCAGAGGGCAATCGCCGAGGAGTTAAACCTTGGCCATTTAATGCCCATGTTTGACAAGCAGGATGAGGATGATGATTTTAGAGGGATGGACGTTCGCTCAAGAGTAGAGATACCAAGCATCGGAAGTGAGATCAATGCGTGTCTAAGAAATGAAAGATATCTGATGATTTTTCATTATGGGGGAGTAGAAGATATTGATCTGGCAGAGTGTGGCATTCCTAATCCAGAATTTGGAACCTATGCTTTAGGAAAATTATTATGGAGTGGTTATGGAAGATTTCAGCTTTCGCAGAGAAACAAGAAGTTAAAGTCTAGTTCTGCTTATTTTAAAACAATTGAATTATATCCCGAGGTCAATGCACATTTGAGTCAACTACTGCGTCGTTCATTACATGAAGAAGCTGCTGAAGTGATTGGTTACACCGACATGGATGATGTCAACCCAACAATAGTTTTGGATTGCTTCTTGTACTCATTGTTCCTGACAGAGCAACTACATGGAAAGTCTATCAGTGTTGACTATGGTTGGGATACTCATGCTTGCAACTACTGGATATGTGATGGTATCCTTCAAGGTGATAGAGCCTTTGAGGTTGGCAATGCATTGCAAGGAGTGATACAAATGTTGTGCTACCCATCTGATAGAACAAAAAGATTGGCAGACTATTTGGATGAACACAAAGAACAATATGAAAGATGGGTTTCAATCTCCTCCAACCAACTAGGAGCACAAGATATCTCAACTATTCATGTCAATACATCATCCTATTTCCTCACATTTGGGGAAGATTGTCAGCTACAACTACCAAGTGATATGTTTCAGCTAGCCAGCACCCTCCGCGTGTTAAAACTCTGCAAGTGCAGCTTTGATTTTGCATCCCCTCCTTTCCGATGTTGCCATAACCTAAAATTTCTTTGGCTTGACCATTGCACAAACACAGGGGAGGATCAAGGTGGAGGGCCATGTTTCCCAAACCTGTTGGTGCTTGACATACGCTTCACAGATTTTGTCTTACTGGCAGAGATGATAGAGTTGATGACCAATCTCAGGGAGGTAAATACGAAGGGTGTCTCATGGAGAACTATAAGTCATGCATGGAAAAAGCTACGGAACCTTCACAAGCTCCGGGTAACCGAATCCTCAGATGTGATCACAGTGGACACATGCTCTTCCATAGATATGATGAATCTGGAGCTCCTTGACTTGTCGGGTAACATTCATATGGAATCATTGCCTACAATGTCATCGGCAGGAAACTTGAAGATGCTTGTTCTTGATGGTTGTTCTAGCTTGGAGCATGTTGCACTCGAAGGAGCCCTTCCACTTCTTGAGAGTTTTAGTTTTGATGGCTATAGCCCATCAGAAAAGTGGGCACATCCCATACAACTGCCAAAAAAGGAACCACGCCCTAAGTCTAGCAATGCTTTAATTCAAAAAGCCAAGGTGAGAAGGATCTCCCTAGAAGGCTGTGCTCGATTGCACAGCATATTCTTGCGTGCATTTCCCAACCTTGAGGAGTTGGACCTCTCTAGCACAGCCGTTAAAACACTTGACCTCGGTGCAATGGATGTCGCACGACTCAAGAAGCTATTTCTGTTGGGTTGTGAGCAACTACGTAGCCTATGCTGGGATGGAAGAAACCCTTCATTGGAAGTTCTACATGTAGACACTCGGGGAAAGACTAGATCAATGATATACTGTGGAGAACAGAGGTCCTCTATCTTTGAAGCACTTATGGCTTTTACAGATGGAAGGTTAGTTTGGTCTGTCATAAAGGGGCTCTACTGGGCTTGGTATGACTCCAAGGTGCACCTCCATATCTCTTCTACGATCCACAGCCAAGTCAACATCACCAAAAGTATTGATGAGATTGTGCCTAGCAAAGAGGGTTTGGTTCCAACGAGGCTCTTCTTACCTTACAATGATATAGTCCTTTGCAAGGATATTGTCACGTGTTCGTCCTTGGTGTGGGACCACCAACATCTTTATCCTTTGGATGTGCATATCGAGATTGGTGAAGGAAGCCACCATTTAGAGAGTATGAATGTCAATGAAGATTTCAAAAATTTCATAGAGAATAAAGTTGAATCATTGCATGTGCATGACAATATCTCAATCTACTTCCAGAGGCATCAAGATCTTGGTCTGGTGTAAAATGGTGTCATGTTGAGAGATGCCCCAAGCTGCACACTCTCTTCCCTAGCTGGGATGGATTTATGAGCTTTAAATCAATAAGGATATTTTCAGCATCTGATCTCCTGATGGCCTATTGCATCTGGGGTAGAGGCATTTTATATCATGCTTACAACTATGAAGACCTACAACACATATACTTGCACAACTGTCCTAGGCTGGTGTTCGTCCTCCCCATTTCTTTCACATTGCCAAACTTGGAGATCATTCAGATTGCATACTGCAGTAACCTCCAACATATTTTCCCACTGGATGACAAGTGCCCTCATGGGATAGCATATGGTGTCACATTTAAGAAGCTGAAGCACATCAAGCTGTACCATCTCCACAATCTAGAGCAGATATGCGGGGCCAGATCACTGACCACGCCGGCGTTGGAGACGATCAGCCTCAGGGACTGTTGGGGCCTCAAATGGCTACCAGCTGTGTCACGCCGAGGTCCCAAGCCGGTGGTGGACTGCGAGAAGGACTGGTGGGACAGGCTCGAGTGGGATGGCTCCAAAGCCAACCATGAACGTCGCTCTTCGAGACACGCCACTCGGCTTACTACAAGAAGACCCTCCCTAGGGTTTCCGTTCTGAGGTATGCTTCCTTCGACATGGATTTAATTTGTTGTATGCATAGATAGATTGAACAAGTGTCGTTGGTGTACTATGTGACTAGTGTTTTCGATCTCCATTCTTCATCTCCTAGGTAATCTGGATCATGCAAAGGGAGGTCGATCGGTTTACATGGACCATGCATCAGTCCGTTGGTGTTACAATCAAGTTGTGATCTCGCTCGCATCTCTCTGAAAGTGTTTGTTTCCCATTGCCTGTCTGTGTGTTTGCAATTAAGTGTGTTACAAACTCAATCTGCAGCATGGTGAGGGTGCTGCTATCTTCCTGCACATGGAGGAATAAATGGTGTGCTTTCTTCACCAAGCTACATATACCTGATGTGGGTATGCTTGATTGGATTGGTGTGTGATTTTCAAGCAGCACTGGGTTGCTTGCTTGGTTTCTCCAGCTTGGTGTGGTGTTTACGACCAAGCTGGCTGGTTTAGTCGTGTTGGTTTGTAATAAAAGGGTTGTGCCTGTTCGTGCAACCTAGCGAGGTGTGTATGTGTGATTGATGAACCATAAACTGAGCTTTGCGTTTGGTTGATGAAACAAGAAATGCTATACTATCATGAGTGCTTTGCTAATTATATAGTAATTTGCAATTGTACCGAAGAGTGTGGGTGGATACTCTTGTGGTATTGCCATCTAGTACTTGTTATATTCTGCAGCTTGGTGTGGTGTTCCTGTCATTTGGATCAGTAACTTGTTGCTACTTCCTGTTGGTTTCATTTAGACGATGGACTCTAGTCTTGGTACTTACAAACGGGTTGATTGAGTGCTTGCTAGAGATAAACCAACTGATCTCCATATCCTGTCCCTTCTTGTTCAACTGACATCCATGTACTAACAGAACTGTTCGTTGTTGTGCTTGCGCTGCTGCACGAATGAGCAGATTGAACAAGGGACAGACAGGGCTGCTACACTAACCAAGTACTTTATCAAGAAGAATCCGGCTGTCGATACACAAAATAATCAAATACCAAATTTGTAATCAAGTTCAAATTCAGTTACTTAATTTTGCCATCCGTTTCTTTGGGATATCTCAGGTTCAGTCGTTTTCGCCCTCCTTTCTGTGTGCTGAAGATTGTTCATACCTATTCTGAAGAACATTAATTTGTAAACGCCCCGAGTTTTTGCTTGCTCGGTGAGATATATTAATATATCCCACCAAATAAGTTCTCACCATATATGATTTATGAATCGATATTGATCATGCATGGCATGAGTACTCACTCTGCCTCACAATTAATACTACTTGGTAGTATTTCTGAAAGAAAAATCAAAAGAACTACTACTAGAAATATTTCCTGCTCTCATGGCAATGTATCCCAAAAGAAAGAAAAAAAAAACAGATTTATTAGAGAGCAGAGTCACCATGGTGGCCGTCAGATCTGCGCGGCGATTAGTGCCAATTACATAGGTTGCTGGCCTGTGCGGCGGGCGTCTTACACCTGTGGCAGTTACTCTGTGTCAGTCTTCGTTTCACTCCCGGAGCAGAGGAGTCGAAAGAACATAGACCACAAATGACGCGGGAGAGACAAACGACTCAGCCGGCGCTGGCGCTCCACGGAGGCTGCTGGCCGCCCCGGCGTCGGCGTCCTGTCTCAAGCAGAGTTGGAGTCATGGCGGCTTGATCTGTAAGTGTTCTGTTCTGTACCTAGGCTAGGCTAGGGTTTCTTATGCTTTCTGAATTGGGCGTGGATGGAGAGGGGGGGGGGGTGCCAAATGTGGGGTATCTATCATATAGTCTGGTGTGTATTTGTTGCTTCGAATATTAGGGTAGCAGCCAACGTGACTTGAGGGACGTGGAGCATCTCCCTCCGTCCTGTGCTCCTGTGTTCAGGAGAGAAGAAATTGGGGGATAATTACTTTTTTTTTGTTACGCGGATAATTACTTTCTAGTGAACATCTTGTAGCTTTATATTTTCACCACTAACTAAACCTTCATGTTCACGAGTTCCCAGTAGCAAACAGGGGAAGAAACACCTCTTTGAGGCTTTTGAGTCTCGATGCCGTAAATCCCTTCAAAGACTTCAAACCGTATATCAATCCTCTCCAGTGCTGGCATTACCTCTTTTCCGGTAACTGCAAAGCTCATCAGCCTTGGCACCAGAGTAGCAAAGAAGCAACGAAGCTTTAGACTCTTGAATCCTCCAAGTGGAACAATGATCTCCGTATCAGTAAGCTGTTTATTTTCCTTAAGGATGCCCACTATGTCTTTATTATCGTTGGCTGCGCTGAGTGTAAAGGTGAGGGTAATAATTTGGGCAGGTCCTGGATGAGCTTGAAAGTATCAGTCCAAGAACTGTCATAGAAAGGGTCAGCTTATAGAGGTTATTGAGTTCTTTGATCCACTTTGGGGGCCGTTCCATCTTGCCAGAGAACTCTAGGCCGATGATGTATCTTTGAGGAGTGGTCATGGTGTCTAGTGAGTTGATAAAATTAGAGCTCTCATCATTGATTGCCAATGTCTACAGACCACAGCTACAGAGGTACTCAATGGAGGGGCGTAATTGTTTGAAGGTCTGACCACCCTCCCTTATACTGAGCTTGTAAATGGCAAGCTTCGGTCCTCGGTGAACATCTGTGATTGAGGGGAAATTAAGCGCGTGAGGAGAGAAAAATAGCAATTCCCCCTCCCCTCCCCCTCGCCTTGCCCCGCGCGCGGCCGAGGGAGAACCCTAAGTCACCGCCGCCCCAGCCCCCCCTCCACCTATCCCTCCTCCCTGCCCCTGCCCAAGGGCGCGGACGGGCGAAGCCCGGTCGCCGGCGGCGGCGGCGGGGATCCTCTCGTCCCCTCGCTCGGCTTCCTTGGCACGGATCTTGGCGGCGGGCGGGGGTGCATCGCTGGCCAACGGGCGGTGCAGCGCGGCGGCTCGCCGGCGTCGGAGGGTGGTGGCGGCCTTCGGCCTCGCATCAGGCGTCCTGGTGGCGGAGTACTCGTGATGGCCGGCTGCGTCGTCTTCGGCCGGTGGGGCGCGTGGATTCTGCGGCCGATGGGGCGCGCGGATCTGGCCCTCGGGAGGTACGGGCCGCGGGCGGCTTGGGCTGCGGGCGGCCGCCCCCTGCCATGGCAATCGACTGGTGGGGGGTGGCGGTGCAGTGGTGGTGGTGGTGGTTCATGCTGGTGGTGGCGCCGGCGACGGTGTGGGCTTCTGCCGTCCTGGCGTTCGGCGGCCGTTGGCGGCGAGGGTGGTGGCGTTGGCTCGGGGCTGCCCCTCGGGGTCCCGACATGGATGTGGGCTGCCACGGCGTGGTGGTGGTCCACCGCGATGGTCTGGGTCGTTTCACTGCGGTGGCTGGACTTCTTCGGTGTCTTCCTGTCGGTGAGTGCCCTTGTCGACCTTCGATTCATCTCCCGTCGTTTGGGCGCGGCCTTCATCGGAGGGTTGGCCCTCTCCCAGCTACGGCCCATCGCTCGTCTCGCGCCTGGCAGCAGGACCGTGCTCGTCTCGCGCCCGGCAGCGGCACCGAGCTCGTCTCGCTCCCGGCAGGAGGACCATGCTCGTCTCGTGCCCGGCAGCAGGACGAGTCGATGGTGGCCAGTTTTGGCCGGCCTATTTGGTCTCGACGCTGGGACAGCTCAGGGGTGCGAAAGGCGGTTCCTTTCCGCTCGCCTCTTTGATTGGGGCAGCGGTGGGTGGCGGGTGAGGTGGCATCAAGGTCCTGGATGCCGGAGCGGCGGCCCTGGTGGTGGTGTCGCGGTGCTTCTAGGCAAAGCCTGTGGCTTGGTGCTGCCTGGTGGCCACGGCTGTGTGGGTGGCGTGGTAGCTTGGGTGTGATGTTCAGTGGCCGTGAATATTGGCCGGGGTGAAAACCTGTTCTTTCTTCGTACGAACCGGCTGCGGCGAAGCTCATTCCCTTCTTGAAGGCGTCGTCGCGGCTCTCACTGCCCGTCGTGTTGCTCCAGGGGAAACTCTGATCCATGGGTCGGGCGGTGGCGGCGCTTCGGTGTCGTAACCTTCCTGTAGGCACCGCCTTGCAGCCCACGGTTCGTCGTATGTAGCTTATAACCCACAAGTATAGGGGATCGCAACAGTTTTCGAGGGTAGAGTATTCAACCCAAATTTATTGATTCGACACAAGGGGAGCCAAAGAATATTCTCAAGTATTAGCAGTTGAGTTGTCAATTCAACCACACCTGGATAATTTAATATTTGCAGCAAAGTATTTAGTAGCAAAGTAGTATGGAAGTAACAGTAACAGTGGCAAAAGTAATAGTAGTAGTTTTGTAGTAATTGTAACAGTGATAACGGTAAAGTAACTAAGCAAAGATCTATATGTGAAAAGGTCATAGGCATCGGATCAGTGATGGATAATTATGTCGGATGCAACTCCTCATGCAATAGTTATAACATAGGATGACACAGAACTAGCTCCAATTCATCAATGTAATGTAGGCATGTATTCCGAACATAGTCATACGTGCTTATGGAAAAGAACTTGCATGACATCTTTTGTCCTACCCTCCCGTGGCAGCGGGGTCCTATTGGAAACTAAGGAATATTAAGGCGTCCATTTAATAGAGTACCGGATCAAAGCATTAACACTTAGTGAATACATGAACTCCTCAAACTATGATCATCACCGGGAGTGGTCCCGATTATTGTCGCTTTGGGGTTGCCGGATCATAACACATAGTAGGTGACTATTGACTTGCAAGATAGGATCAAGAACTCACATATATTCATGAAAACATAATAGGTTCAGATCTGAAATCATGGCACTCGGGCCCTAGTGACAAGCATTAAGCATAGCAAAGTCATAGCAACATCAATCTCAGAACATAATGGATACTAGGGATCAAGCCCTAACAAAACTAACTCGATTACATGGTAAATCTCATCCAACCCATCACCGTCCAGTAAGCCTACGATGGAATTACTCATGCACGGCGGTGAGCATCATGAAATTGGTGATGGAGGATGGTTGATGATGATGACGACGACGGATTCCCCTCTCCGGAGCCCCGAACGGACTCCAGATTAGCTCTCCCGAGAGATATTAGGGCTTGGCGGCGGCTCCCTTATCGTAAAACGCGATGAATCCTTCTCTCTGATTCTTTTCTCCCTGAATGTGAATATATAGAGTTGGAGTTGAGGTCGGTGGAGCATCAGGGTGGCCCACGAGACAGGGGGGCGTGCCCAGGGGGTAGGGCGCGCCCCCCACCCTCGTGGACAGGGTGTGGGCCCCTTGGTCTTGATTCTTTGACCAGTATTTTTTATTAATTCCAAAACTATTCTCCGTGAAGTTTCAGGTCATTCTGAGAACTTTTATTTCTGCACAAAAATAACACCATGGCAATTCTGCTAAAAACAATGTCAGTCCGGATTAGTTGCATTCAAATCATGCAAGTTAGAGTCCAAAACAAGGGCAAAAGTGTTTGGAAAAGTAGATACGATGGAGACGTATCAACTCCCCCAAGCTTAAACCTTCGCTTGCCCTAAAGAAATTCAGTTGACAAACTAAAAATGATAAAGAAAAACTTTTACAAATCTGTTTGATCTTGTTTTTGCAAATATGTAAAGCTAGCATTCAAGTTTTCAACAAAGATTTTGAACTAGCCACATTCACAATAACATTTAGGTCTCATGTTTACTCATATCAATGGCATAATGAAATAGCAAGCAATAATAATAAATCTCTGATGACAACACTTTCTCAAAACAATCATAATATGATATAACAAGATGGTATCTCGCTAGCCCTTACTGAGAACGCAAATCATAAATGCAGAGCAACCCTGAAGATCAAGGACTGACTAAACAGTGTAATTCATGGTAAAAGAGATCCAGTCATAGTCATACTCAATATAAATTAATAGTAATGCATGCAAATGACAGTGGTGCTCTCCAACTGGTGCTTTTTAATAAGAGGAGGATGACTCGACATAAAAGTAAAATAGATAGACCCTTCGCAGAGGGAAGCAGGGATTTGTAGAGGTGCCAGAGCTCGATTTTGAAATAGAGATAAATAATATTTTGAGCGGCATACTTTCATTGTCAACATAACAACCAAGAGATCTCGATATCTTCCAAGCTACACACATTATAGGTGGTTCCCAAACAGAATGGTAAAGTTTATACTCCCCCACCACCAACAATCATCAATCCATGGCTTGCCCAAAACAACGGGTGCCTCCAACTAACAACAATCCTGGGGGAGTTTTGTGTTTGCAATTATTTGGATTTGATTTGAGCATGGGACTGGGCATCCCGGTGACTACCCATTTTCTCGTGAGTGAGGAGCGGAGTCCAATCCTCGTGAGAATAACCCACCTAGCATGGAAGATATAGACAACCCTAGTTGATACATGAGCTGTTCGAGCATACAAAACCGAATTTCATTTGAAGCTTTAGAGTTTGGCACATACAAATTTACTTGGAACGGCAGGTAGATACCGCATATAGGAATGTATGGTGGACTCATATGGAATAACTTTGGGGTTTATGGATTTTGGATGCATAAGCAGTATTCCCGCTTAGTACAAGTGAAGGCTAGAAAAAGACTGGTAAGTGACCAACTAGAGAGCGACAACAGTCATGAACATGCATTAAAATTAATAAACACTAAGTGCAAGCATGAGTATGATATAATCCACCATGAACATAAATATCATGGAGGCTATGTTTATTTTGTTTCAACTACATGCATGAACATGTGCCAAGTCAAGTCACTCGAATCGTTCAAAGGAGGATACCACCCTATCATACCATATCACAACCATTTTAATAGCATGTTGGCACGCAAGGTAAACCATTATAAACTCCTAGCTAATTAAGCATGCATAAGCAACTATAATCTCTAATTGTCATTGCAAACATGTTTATTTAACAATAGGCTAAATCAGGGACGATGAACTAATCATATTTACAAAAACAAGATAGGTTGAATTCATACCAGCTTCTCTAATCTCAATCAGTCCATCATATATCGTCATTATTGCCTTTCACTTGCACGATCGAATGGTGTGGATAATAATAATAGTGCACGTGCATTGGGCTAAGCTGGAATCTGCAAGCATTCAATTCAAGGGAGAAGACAATGTAATATGAGCTCTTGGTTAAATCAGTAATAATGCATATGAGAGCCACTCAACATTTTCATCATGGTCTTCTCCTCTCGACCCCCAAAGAAAAGAAAAGAAATAAAACTATTCACACGGGAAAGCTCCCAACAAGCAAAAAGAAGAACAAGAATTTTTTTGAGTTTTCTTTTAATTACTACTACAAGCATGGAAAGTAAACTAGCTAAAAGCTACAACTAATTTTTTTGGTTTTTCTTTGGGTTATTCAAACACACAAGAAGAAAGCAGGAAAAAGAAAATAAACTAGCATGGATAGTACAATGAAAAAGTATGAGCACCGACAACTGGAATGAGTGTGTGAACATGAATGTAAGGTCGGTGAGAAATACGTACTCCCCCAAGCTTAGGATTTTGGCCTTAGTTGGTCTAATCCCATGGATCAAAACTGCCTTCTCCGGTGTGCGGAGGAGTGTCATCTGGGTGCCACTGGTTGGCGATCTCCTTTGGATCCCACTAATAAACGGACTGTCGATACGGGTCAAGTGGTGGTTCCGGCTCCGGCTATGGAGCTTTTGTCAGCCTCCAGTATGCGTAGATGGCCTCGGGCAAGATGAGGTACGTGCCTGAAAGTATGTTAAACAAAGAGGGTGCAGGCAAGATAATAGTCTCACAGTGAGTTTTCTTAAATATCAACTTATACTTAAGCATCATCTTCTTATTTTTAACAATAAGTTCATGTGCTACCATACTCTTATAATCTAGATAAATAAGGGGCAACAACTTTTCCTCTTCCTCATAATGCCTAATAGGTATATTAAAGTGTTTAGCAAGGAGTGAAGCAAAGATGCCTCCAAAGATGGGGCCCTTTGTATGGTTCAAACTTAAACGTTTAGCAATAACAACGGCTAAACTGAAAGTTGTATCACGAAACAAAGCATGGTGCAAAATAACAATATCAAGGGCACTAAGATTTCCACTGTTCTCGCGACCAATTAAACATCTACTAGCAAATATTGCAAAGTAACATAGAACAGGAAAGTGTATGCTAGTAATTATTGCATCGGAAACCTTCCTCGTCTCCCCTACAGCCATTATATCAATAAATCCATCCACATCACTATGTTGTGGTTCCTCTATACTGCCCACAAAGGGTATCTTGCAAACCCCACAAAAATCATAGTGACATCTCCTTAACCTCATCATATAAATGAAACTCCACTGAAGGTGGTGATTTCCTAGCATGAAAGTAAAAAATATGCACAGAAATATTAGTGAGTAGGAGATACTGATCGAGCTGGTCATGGAGGAAGTAGGTGAGGCCTGCATTCTCAGCCAGACAATAAAAATCATCATGAATCCCGACTGCTCTCAAGAACTCATCACAAGGCCATTCACACGGCCGAACCTCCGCGGTGCGAGGGAGATTATATTTGGGCTTTTTATCCTCTTCACTTTGCTTATCCTTCGATCTTCGGCTTGAAGAGCCCCTCAAAAATCTCTTCATCATTTTCTGAAAATTTCTGAAATTTTTAGTAACTCAAAATAAAAGTGAACCAAACTCAACAAAATTGATAGCAACTACCCTCACAAGTGCCTAGAGATTATATCATGCATTAGAATTACTTGGGACCATATAAATTTGACATGCAAGCTCAAGAACAGGGACACATTAGCAGCAAAATTTTGCAATGAATAAAGCGTTAAAAGAAAAACTAATTGGACCATTGGAGGAGTCACATACCGAAGAACAATCCCCCAAAACAGTTTCGTGAATGGAGCTTTGAGCAAGGAGAACGAAAATGGCAGCAAGATGAGCTAGAACTCGTGCTTGAGCTGGTTGGTGATTTTTTTGGGCGGAAGAAGGAGTGTGTGGGTGCAGGAATAAGTGGAGGGGGGCCACGAGGGGCCCATGAGGCAGGGGGCGCGCCCTGGACCCTCATGTCCAGGTGGTTGCCCCCTCTGGTGTGTTCTCAGTGCCAATAATTCTTAAATATTCTAGAAAAAATCATATTTCATTTTCGGGACACTTGGAGAACTTTTATTTTCGAGGTATTTTTTATTGCAAGGATAATTCATAAAACAGATAGAAAATACTATTTTTGCTTTATTTAATCTAAATAACAGAAAGTAAAAGGAGGGTCCAGAGAGTTGTGCTTTCTAACTTCATCCATCTCATGCTCATCAAAAGGAATCCAGTAACAAGGTTGATCAAGTCTTGTTAACAAACTCATTCCGAATCACATGAAACCAGAGAATTTTTAGCACTAGGTTACCTCAACGGGGATCTATACATCTCCAATAATAAGAATATCATATTTCTTCTTAATAGTAGGGAGAGGAAATTCAAAACCTCCAATAGTAATAGTTGGAATTTTTCCAATAGAATTGATACTTTGAACTTGAGGTTGCTTCCTCGGAAAGTGTACTATATGCTCATTAGCATTAACATGAAAAGTGACATTGCCTTTGTTGCAATCAATAACAGCCCCTGTGGTATTCAAAATGGCTCTTCCAAGGATAATCGACATACTATCTTCCCCGGGAATATCAAGAATAACAAAGTCCGTTAAGATAGTAACGTTTGCAACCACAATAGGCACATCCTCACAAATACCGACAACTATAGCGGTTGATTTATCGGCCATTTGCCAAGATATTTTAGTAGGTGTCAACTTATTAAATTCAATTCTACGATATAAAGAGAGAGGAATAACACTAACACCGGCTCCAAGATCACATAAAGCAGTTTTAACATAGTTTCTTTTAATGGAGCATGGTATAGTTGGTACTCCTGGATCTCCATGTTTCTTAGGTATTCCACCCTTAAAAGTATAATTAGCAAGCATGGTGGAATTTTCATCTTCCGATATCTTTCTTTTATTTGTAACAATATCTTTCATGTACTTAGCATAAGGATTCATTTTAAGCATATCAGTAAAATGCATACGCAAAAAGATAGGTCTAATCATTTCAGCAAAGCGCTCAAAATCCTCATCATCCTTTTTCTTGGATGGTTTAGGAGGAAAAGGCATGGGTTTCTGAACCCATGGTTCTCTTTCCTTACCGTGCTTCCTAGCAATGAAGTCTCTCTTATCATAACGTTGATTCTTTGATTGTGGGTTATCAAGATTAACAGCAGGTTCAACCTCTACATCATTATTATTGCTAGGTTCAGCATCAACATGAACATCATCATTAACATCATCGCTGGGTTCATGTTCATTACCAGCTTGTGTTTCAGCATCAGAAATAGAAATATCATTGGGATTCTCATGTGTGTCAACAACAGGTTCACTAGAAGCATGCAGAGTCCTATCATTTTTCTTCTTCTTCTTTTTAGAAGGACTAGGTGCATCGACCTTATTTCTCTGGGAATCTTGCTCAATTCTCTTAGGGTGGCCCTCACGATACAAAGGTTCCTGAGTCATTCTACCACCTCTAGTCACAACTCTAACAACATTATCATTTTTCTTATTATTTAATTCATTGAGCAAATCATTTTGAGCTTTAAGCACTTGTTCTACTTGAGTGGTAACCATGGAAGCATGTTTACTAATAAGTTTAAGTTCACCTTTAACTCTAGGCATATAATCACTCAAGTGTTCAATCATATGTGCATTACGTTTCAATTGTCTACCAACATAAGCATTGAAGTTTTCTTGTTTAACAATAAAATCATCAAACTCATCCAAGCATTGGCTAGCAGACTTATAACGAGGAATATCACCTTCATCAAATCTATAGAGAAAATTTACCTTTACTACCTGTGTCGGGTTATCAAGACCATGTATTTCTTCAATAGGCGGTAATTCTTAACATCTTCAGCTTTAATACCCTTTTCTTTCATAGATTTCTTTGCCTCTTGCATATCTTCAGGACTGAGAAATAGAATACCCCTTTTCTTCGGAGTTGGTTAGGAGTTGGTTCACGAAGAGTCCAATTGTTTTCATTAGTCAACATATTATTCAATAAGAATTCAGCTTGATCAACAGTTCTTTCCCTGAAAACAGAACCAGCACAACTATCTAGGTGGTCTCTGGAAGCATCGGTTAGTCCATTATAAAAGATATCAAGTCATTTTTTTTGAGAGGATGATCAGGCAAAGCATTAAGTAATCGGAGAAGCCTCCCCCAAGTTTGTGGGAGACTCTATTCTTCAATTTGCACAAAAAAATATATTTCTCTTAAAGCATCTTGTTTCTTATGAGCGGGGAAATATTTAGCAGAGAAGTAATAAATCATATCCTGGGGGCTACGCACACAACCAGGATCAAGAGAATTAAACCATATTTTAGCATCACCCTTTAATGAGAATGGAAATAACTTGAGGATATAGTAGTAAAGAGTTTTCTCATCATTAGTGAATAGCACTACAAAAAAAGACACATTCGTGACATTTTGGGCTGAACAAATTTTTTTTCTGTCATACATATGACACTTCTATGATGATAATTGTGACAAAACCCGGTATCATCATAGATGTGGTGGGCTCCTACTTCTATGATAAAAAATCATGACAGAAAATGGGCTTTTCGTCCTATGCGGGCCGGAGACGCAGCTGCATGACATTCTTTGGGTCGTCCATGACGGAAACAACCGTGGTAGAAGTGAGGGCGAAGAAAATTTCGGGGAGTTCCCGGTTACGGTAGGTGGTCGGGGGCCGAGCGATGCGCGTTTCTCTCATACACGTACGCGCGTGTGTGCGAGGCGTTGTCTCTAACTCAACCCGAGCGAGGCGTTGGGCTCTAACTGAACCCAAGTGATTGCACTGCAGGCTATGCATTACTGAACCCGAGTGATCGATCGATGGCTGTTAACTGAACCCGATCAAGCGATTCCTTTGCTACTGCTGCTAACTGAAGCC
>LT934117.1:736045040-736083678 GCA_900231445.1 Triticum turgidum subsp. durum | reverse complement strand
GCTGGATGACCAGTAGATGGTGGAGGGGTGTTCATGGAGGGGTGGTTGAACAGTAGCCGATGGAGTAGCACGCGGTGGAGGCTGGATGAACAGGAGCCCGTGGAGGCTAGAGGAGGTCGACGGTAGCCCGTGGAGGCTGGAGGAGGTCGACGGTGGAGATGAACAGTATCCCGTGGAGTCCCGTTTTGCGGTACGCCACACCCCTCCCGATGAACAGGACCCCCGTTTCGACTGTAGTGCTCCAACACAAGTCCGTTTCGTCTGTTCTGCGGTACGCCACACCCATCCCGACCAACAGGACCCCCGTTTCAACCATAGGAAGTCTGTTTCCTCCGTTTTGCGGTACGCCAGACCCCTCCCGATGAACAGGATCCCGTTTCGAACGTGGCCGGTCGAACACAAGGCCGTTTCCTCCGTTCTGCGGTATGCCAGGCCTCGTTTCCATCGCATGTTCCGTCCAAGCCCTCCCGATGAACACGATGACGCATTCCGTTCTGACCTAACCAGTTGGCTCCCCATGAACACGACAACAATGTTGTTTTTCTGTTCTGACCCAGCCATGTACACGAGCCCTGGCCGTACATATGTGCGAGTAGGCGTTTGAGACCCCGCCCGTATGTACACATATGTGGCCGTATTTTCTTTCTTGCACACTGGCCGTTGTACGTACGTGTACATGCTACGTGCGCGCCTCTACTACGACACGTACACACCTCTACTACGACATGTGCGCGCCTCTACTACGACACGTGCGCGCCTCTACATCCAACATTATGTACGTACACGTTCACGACCAGAATGACAATGCTACGTACGCTTCGACCAGGTTGGTCCCGACTGTCAGGCACTTCCTTGCGTGCAAAGATGTAGCTGGTGGGTCCCAGTAGTTAGGGGGGCGAATCGTTTTTTAGCCCGGACGCACTTCCTTGTGTGCGAAGGTGTAGCTGGTGGGTCCCAGCAGTCAGGGGTAAACGTTTTTTTTTTCACGAAATACGGTGGCCCGTCTGGTGGGTCCCTGCTGTCGGCCTCTCCATGCACAGTACTCTTCCGATGGAAGTCGGTCGTTGACCACATTGACCACGCCGCGCCGAGAGCACCACGGCGGTGGACGATGATGAGGCCTAGGAAGGGGCCGACGCGGAGCCGGGGAAGACGCAGCAGTGGATGCCCACGCGAAGAGGAGTACGAGGGTTCACTGGTTCGACTGCGGTGTGAGGCTGCCATTGCCGCAGAATAACAGGGGTTGTGGGTGAGTAGAGGGATGGCCTGGCCAGCGGTGGGAGTAGTAGGGAGCGGTGAAGCCTCCGCGGCATCACAGTCGGCCACGGGAGGCAGGAGCACGTGGCACGACCGGCGCTGGTTTGGGCGGCTGGAGCAAGAAGACCAGTGGTTGAAGAAGCACTACGGCCGTTTGATGAACATCGTACGATAACAGGAGCTAGAATTGTTCATATTGACTAAGTTGACAAAGCCCCGCGTCCCCGTCAACTTGGTAGGCCCACAAGTCAGCCTCCCAATATGCTGGGTTCCACCTGGTAGGGGAGTATTCATTTTTTCGTGCGTAATAAGGAGGCACTTCCTTGCGTGCGAAGATAGCTGGTTGGTCCGACCTGTCAGCGGGGGGCACATTTTTTTCGCGAAATACAGAGGCCCTTCCGGTGGGTCCCAGATGTCAGGTGGAGGAATCATTATTTTGTGGGTAATAAGGAGGCATTTCCTTATATGCGGCTGTTGACCCAGCTGTCAGCCTCTCCATGCACAGTCTACTTCCGACGGTGTCGTTCGTTGACCACGTTGGCCACGCCGCGCTGAGCGCATCCAAGGTGGTGGACAACGGCGAGGCCCCAGACAGCAACGAGCCGCAGATGGGAAGACGCGGGAGTAGAGTCGCAGACGGAGAGGTGTACGAGGGTTAACTAGTTCAGAGTGCGGTGTGGTTTGGCAGTCGGTGGAGAAGAACAGGAGGTGTGGAGGGGAGGAGGGATGGCCTGGCCAACGATGGAGTAGTGCTTCATAGCGAAGCGTGCTAAGCAGAGCTGCTAGCAGCAGGAGGCGGGAGGTGGTCCCGGCAGCGCTGGAGGAAGAAGATGAGAAATTGAAGATGGATGCCGGTCGTTGGACATCCAACGACTAACATGTCAGAATCATTTGTTGACTAAATTGACAACGACTTGCATTGACTTTGACCTATTGGCCCACATTTTAGCCTCCAAAAATGTGGCACGTATTCAACCCATTTTTTCAGAATTTATAGTGTTTTTTTTTGCGCGGTAGAATTTACAGTCAATTTGATCTTTTGTTTGAATTACAGCCATTAGATGGGCTAGGTGAACAAATAATGTAGCGTCCATGCGGCCCATTTATTTTATTTCCTAAAAAATTACAGACCATTTGCACTTTCTCGAAATACACGATGGGCTGGTTCTAATTATAATGTTGGGTTGGGCCAGTAATGTTATCAAAAAATAAAAAGGGGCTGAGCATTTTGTTATAAATATATTTAAATAATAAGTGATATTATTACATTCGTCCTTAAATCTTACCAAGATTTTGTACACAATCACTAGGATTTTCGTGCCAAAACAATCCAGGATTTAATTGTTAAGAAATTATTTTTATAAGTTAATAAGATGTGGGATATTGTTTTCTTACATATGTAAGTATCTGTGAAATATATGATGACAATAAAAATAATATATAATAACATATAAAATAATTTAAGTATATATAATATAGTTAGAAGGGAAACATAAGTTGGACCTATAAAACCTCGGATGAGAGGTCGATAGGCCGGTCAATACATGAAGGCCCTCAAGAAAATACAAACAGGCATATGGACCTCCCATCCGAGGTCGTGGGCTGCGCATGTTAAAAATGAAAGCCTAAACGGGGCAGCCTAAAACCCAGCTAATACTTGCTGCCCTAGTGATAATAAATGATACCTGCCAGCTCCCCGGCTTCGTTGTGAATTTATCTCCTATATCGGTGGGCCCCAAAGTCAGTATAGCATTAGGAGGAAGTATTTTTTCGATGAGGCACTTGCTTGCGTACGGCCATAGACCTTGTGGGTCCCAACTGTCCGCCTCTCCATGTACAGTCCTCTCCAGATTCCTCTCGTTTGTTTAGCATGTTCACAATGACAGATAGCGGCGTCGCGGGGAGCGCACAAAGGCGCAGGAGGGGATCCGACCACCTGAGGAAGTGCCTTATTATTAACGAAACTAATGAACTAGCCTAGTGGCCAAGTGACACTACCCAACAGTTGTTCCGCCCGGGTTCTATTCCACCTCACACCTGTGCAGGGAAAATATCTCCAATTTTTTGCCTCTGCCTTTATTGACATGTGGGTCCCCATTGTCATCTACGCACACCACGTCCAACACTTGCCAAAACTTCGTCCCTCGTTTTCTCTGTGTTTCGCACACTCGACATTGTGTGGGCATTTTGACTGTGCATCATATGAAGATGTGCTATGCATGAATGTTGATCAGCAAGATGTTAACTGGCTGGTAGTTCCATTTTCGACCAGGAATAAAAGTTCCAACATGACGTTAACCCTGTTTGAAAAGGCTATGTTAATATAAATGCTCTTCCTCTGAAAGTTGCAGTTTCTTATCTGAAACTGAACTTGCAGTTTCTTATCTGAGACTGAAACTTGTAGTTTCTTCTCTGAGAATCACATTGTTTGCACTTTTATACTCCTATGAAACTACAATTTTTAAGTGCTAAAAATAGATCTCTAGAATTCATAAAATACTTCATATGCTCAATACTGCAAATCTGAAATTCAAAAGACATTCATATCTGAAAGTACTCTCAAAATACACAACACAAAACACAATTCACAACCTGCAAATACTGACAACCCTAAGCTCCTCCTGACAATTCACAACCTGCCCGACTATTGGGCTGGGGGTGGGGGCAGTCCCCTCCTATTCCTCGGCGGTAGACAGCCGCCCCGTGAGACGATGTGAATGGTGAGGGGGAGGATGGTGGGGAAGCGTCGACGGGCCAACTGCTTTGGTCCTCTTGAAATTGGGTTCAGTCGACGAAGACTCCACCGGCTCGCTCTGGCAGGACACCCTCACAAACGGCACCTTGTAGATGTTGGATCCTTCAATCTCTGGTGGATGCTCCATCTGGGATCGATACTCCCACCACCGCTCCCTCACGATCGGATTCGGTGAATCTGTTTGCTCCATGGCCCAGAGGAGCAGCTCTATGTACTCCCGCACGACTCCCTCCGGGTGTATCGCCGCCTTTTCGCTCTGTTGCAGATATTTGGCCATGGATGTCGCCATTGCCGCTAGTTGGTTCGTGTTGTCAAACCAAGATTGTATCTCCAACATCCTAGCTAGCTTCACAGGGTCGCCGTCTGCGATCCTCACGTATCGGTTGTACTCCTCCATCGATCTACTTCTCCACACCACCTTCACTCGCTGCCGGTGGTTTTTGAATGGAAGAGGAGAGGATCAGCACTGATTTTGGATTAGAACGGGAGAGGAGCGACGCTGGTTTTGGACTGGAACAGGAAAGGAGGGGCGGTGGTTTTGAAATGGAAGAGGAGAGGAGCTGCGCTGGATTTAGATTGGAACAGGAGAGGAGCGGCGGTGGTTTAAGAGGAGAAGAGCGGAAGAGCGGCGCTAGTCTTGGAAGTATTTTTTTTGTTGTTTTGCGTATTTTGGGTCAAAGTTTGACCACGTACTGTATTTGACAAGCAAAATGTGAATGCATGTCACCAAAAATTGTATCCTTTGGTTCGTATCTGAATGTACTTTCAAATTATATTCTTTTTGCAACGTATAACATGTATTTTATGTGCAAAAATCATGGTCAATTATGACCCAGAATAAAAGGGAGACTAGTTAATGTGGGGTCGCTTTCTTAATTGAAGGGTAAATTGATTTTGCTTTTTATCCAGTCACAGCGTGCCGGCCCTCGCGTCCAATCCTAAATCGCTTCCGCATGCTCCTCTCCATCTTCTCCATTGCAAAACCACCTCCTCTCCTCTCCATCATCTCCATTCCGAAACCATCGGCTCGCCTCTCCCTCTTCTGATCTTCTCCATTGCAAAATCACCTCCTCTCCTCTCCATCATCTCCAGTCCAAAACCACTGTCTCGCCTCTCCCTCTTCTATATTGCAAGACCACTGTCTCTCCTCCCATCTTCCAAAGCTAGCACTGGACCACTCAGAAGGACATCTATGGAGAGGATGCAGCAGTGAATCAGGCAGATCGCCGGCGGCGACCAAGCAAAGTTAGCCAGGTTGAAGGAGATCCTTACTTGGTTTGATAATGAGTGGGAGATTTCCAGGATGGTGCGTGCCATGTGGCAATGTATGCGAAAGAGCGAGACGGTGGCGATGAGGGTGGCGATGTACATGTACTCCTCGGCGATAGTCATGTCGTAGTCCTCCGAGTGCATCGAGTATCTCCTCTGGGCGATGGAGCAGACAGATTTGCCCGAGGCGACGGTCAGGCGGAGGTGGTGGGCGTATAGGTCGAAGGTCGAGCACCCAGAGGATAACAAATCGATCGAGTATGGTGTGCCGTTTGTGAGGGTGCAGAGCCGGCTGGAGCCACATGAGTATTCGTTCTCCCACCGCAAGAGAAGGCCGGATGGCGCGACGTCGCTTCCCCGCCGTTCTCCACGGTTCCCTCGACGCTTGCCTCGTTTCAACGGCGGTAGTAGGGTTTAAGGTAAGCTTCGCACTAACCTAATCTTCCACCTGCTCGTGCTTACAATTAGTGTGACAGCTAATTAAAATCATGCTTACGATCAGTCTCCGAGTACTACGCCAATCACCCTAAAATTGCTCTGGACCTTTGGGTCAAAGTTGTGACATAATGTACAAATAAAGAAAAATAGATTGGTGCTTCTTTCAGAAAGGAGTACTCCCTAGAAAGTTGCCAATATAAGCTACTAGTATTTGGTTAGAGGATTTGCTGCCGAGAAAGATCCGTCCACAGAGAGCGCCACACATCCCACTGGTGGTGGTGGATGCCAATGCGTGCATGCAGCATGGTTGGTGTCGGTAATTTTTACTTGGCACACCTCACACTCTGCATATATGCCGGTTCCATACATACATTTGTGCAGTTCCACCAAAATGCAGCTGAATAACCCTGTGTGCACAGATACTGAAAAAGCGTGATTACATTATAGTTTCACTAGTTGATGAAACACACAAAATAAATAGAATAAAATATTGTGATAGTATCATAGTATTCCATGCTGCGAGGGCGAGATTAGCCTTGCGATGCCTCATACGGTATGCCTCATATTAGACATCGTCCCAAGTCTCCCAAATACACCTTCTGCCAGTGATGAACATCAGTGTACAGCGGTAGTACAAGGAGGTGCCTTGAGACATTCAAATCTCTATTTTTGTACAGATCAACTAAAATTAAGCACCCCAGTTTGCAGAAACGCTTAAACATTAACAATAGGACTAGTTGATGAAACATACATTAACAAAGAGAAGCACTTTCTTTATCTACACTGGAAATGAAATGATAGAGAGGACACTCGCTCTATTTTAACTGTATTATTACTTCATTTTATCAATGACACTAGGGTCGAGCAGGTGGCAAATGAGGTGTACCGTGTGTCGCAAGGATGGAGGCCGGGGGTGCTTAGACTGGGATGCTGAAGCTGGCTCTTTCAATCACCAACATGGATGATTCAATTCATGGGACCTTTTGGTGCAGTTCACCTAAAATGAAGCAATGTCCCGTGAGCTAGCAGCTTCTTCTTCAATTTTTTTTAAGAAAAGGGCTCCAGCCCCGGTTCCATTTCCATCAGAAAATGAAACCCACAGAGCTTCTTCTTCATTAGTTGCAATGAAATTGAGCAACATCAAGGTTGGTTGTGAAGCTCCTGGAATGCTCAACTATAATTTGGATATCATTTGTGCAGTTCAACTAAGATCGAGTGTGAAATGTATATCTCTGTTTGCACAAAAAAGGTGGAAAGTAGGGTGACTAACAAGTGATGAAACATGCATCAAATGAAAAGAAGCATGTTCATTATTTGAATGGTAATCCTACAAGGACAGTAGTAATTTCTAAAGCAGTGGCATTGCTAGATATTAGTGTGGGCATTAGGATTAACTATGACAACCGTTAAATACGACATTACTTTGGGCACGAGAGAGTAGGCGGACCAACAAAAAGAACCAACTTATCTTAATGGGAAATTTAGCAGGACATGTAAAAAAGTGCCATTGATTCATATTACTGGAGGAATTACATTGAAAACAACATTGGTTTAACGTGTCCTTACTTTTAACAGTGCCACTGCTACATTTTACCAGTGGCATTACATAAGAGTGGCTCGGGGCAACAAACATCAGAACAGGACATCTGGGTTGGTCCCATTTTTGTTCGGTATAGCTACCTTATACTGTGTGAGGCTAGCAAATCTAGTGCTGGACTTACTCTGTTGACTTGTCCCCCAGTCCTCACTTTCTTTCCTTTTTGAACCAATAGATCGGGTTTATATTGAGTTTCTACTGCATTTCCCTTTATTTCACTATTAGACCTAGAGACCAGTTGGATAGCAAGTCTCCGCTACTTTTCGCCCCCGTTATTTCCTCTTTCGACCAAGTCCTAGATTCAGGTAACAAATCCTCCCCCACCCCCACCCCCTTTCTTACTTTTTTGAACCACGTAGTACTAGATTCGAGTGCATGAACTAGTTTTACCTCTTAAACGTAAAAAAATTAGGTGGTTTTCGAACAGCCGATCTGTCACGACCGGTTTTTCAATAAAATACTTATTGAGAAATCGATCTTTTGATTCCAGTATAGGAAGAGTTATCCTTACTAGTAGACAAATACTTGATACAGAATGCCAGTAGCATTAAAAATATTACAGGGTTGAGCTGAGGTTGCTCAACAATTTATTACAAACACGCCAATATTGTACATAAGGGCGGTTAAGATATAGGGGTGTGGTGGCATACTACTGACTTGAGATAAAAGTGGTGGTGGATATATCACAGTGGAGTGGATAACATGACTCCTAAACTGGCGGCTCATCGAGCATCGAGGTGACGCTCGATGAATTTATTCAGGTAGCGGAAGCGGATATAATACAGTGACCAAATCCAGGGTCGCACGGGACTGACTGGGACTCCTCTAGGCGTCGGACTCGCTATCGAACTCTTCATCCATGAGATCGCCTTCATCAACATCTGGCCAAATCAACAACCCAGGTGAGTACTTTGAAAGTACTCGCAAGACAGTTCAGACATAAGATATAACAAATGCATGCATGAATGCGTTATGAGCAAATAGCAATGCACATTCAATTAATAAATATTTGCATGAGATGATAAGTAAAAGGGAAGTTGGGCGGTAGTCCTCCCGAATTCCCAACAAACAACTGAAAACCGATCGGGTGTCTGGAGCGACGCCTCGAAGGGTAAACAAATAAATAATCATGCCGCAGTTGGGCGTCTAAGCGACACCACATAAAGGGATTATATTGAAAAGTAAATGACATGCGTGCCACAGTCGGACGTCGGAGCGACATCGCAGAAAGGGCTTATATTGAAAGTAAATAACATGCGTGCCACAGTCGGACGTGTGAGTGACATCGCAGAAAGGGCTTATATCGAAAGTAGATAACAAGCGTGCCACAGTCGGACGTCTGAGCGACATCGCAGAAAGGGCTTATATCAAAAGTAAACAACAAGTGTGCCACAGTCGGACATCTGAGCGACATCGCAGAAAGGGCTTATAGTGAAAGTAATTAGCAAGCGTGCCACAGTCGGACGTCTGAGTGACATCACAGAAAGGGCTTATATCGAAAGTAAATAACAAGCGTGCCACAGTCGAACGTCTGAGCGACATCGCAGAAAGGGCTTATATTTCATTATTCATATCTGATAAATTCATGAGGATATAACACTCACAGGAAATATTCAATACATAATAATAAACGGGTTAGTCCATCTACAGGAATAAACATTTAGTCGGACTTAACACTCATGTGGTTCACCAGAGTTTTGTCACTGAGACTGACACTTGACAAGGTAAGCTGAACACAGTACTTGGACATGGATAAGATGATTCAAAGGATTTTTGACTCTGCAGAGTTTGTACTAATTACCCATAGCCAACGGATTTCTGTAGTCACGAAGGACTAGTTCCGTTTACGGTATTTCAGCAGAAACACATCTAACCAGTACACACCCATCCCACCTCACGATGCCAGGAATCACCATAGGCAATGTTCAAGAAAAACTTTGAGACGGGGAGATCACAACCTCGAATAGCATGGGATCAAATTTATATACGCGCGCTCTAAGGGGTGCCCCCCTCTCGGTCCCAACGGGAAACACCCATGCCCCTTGACAGGATGACTGGCTTTAATCCAGGGCCATGGAACCCTCATCACGGCCTCTCTATTTGGTGTGTACCAGGAAAGAGGTTTGCAACTTACTAAGCCATATCCCTTGCGGAAAAGTCGGAGTCTAGCTTGGCGAAGTTCGCGGTTCCATCACCTCCTTCGGTATCTACGGTATAAGAAAATACGTACTAACGTAAATACCGAGAGTGCACAAAAAAGAGTTCCAAATATTTTTCAAATAAATATGACAGAACACTAGATAGAAAAATAAAAATGACAGAAAAAGAATCAATCAAAAATCAGTTTCTGTTTAAAAGTTATAAAGGTTTTAATCCAGGGACACATCTGTAATGAAACAGAAAGATTCCAGGGGCCAACTTATAAAAATAGAAAACGCTTCAGCTAAAAAGCCGTCAACTGCAAAGGGAGACGTACTCTACCCGAAGGCATTTTCAGAAAACGGTTCGAAAAAAGAAAATACTGACGAGGGGTCCCACCCGTCAGGTTTGAAATTTCAAACGGGGGGAGAAACAGAGCTCGTCGGCGCCCGAGAGCTGCGGTGGTCGCCGGCGGCGATCCACGGAGAGTTAGGAGGATCGGAGGGTACCTACGTGCTCAGTGTGTCCTTCCGCGTCGGTGGGTGGTGGTGGTGGTCGTCAGCGAGCAGCACGTCGACGGCGGTCCTTGCTCCGGCGCACGGCGGCTCGGGTGAAGTTGGATCGCGTCGGGGAGGGCTACGAAGGTCAAATTGAAGCCTGGGTTAGATCACTGGGTGCACGAGAAGACTACTGACGAGGTTTGGGAGGTGGGGATGGCCTCACCGGAGTGGATCAAGCTGGTGGCCGAGGCGGATCGGGGCGGACGGAGTTGGGGGAGGAGACCTCCTCGAGGTCCTCCTGGTGGCTTAGCGGGGTTCTGGTGAGGACTAGAGGTGGTGCGTGCTTGAGAACGAGTTCGGGACTCCATTTTATAGGCGATCCGAGGCGGTGGCCGTGAACGGGGATCTCCGGCGATGGTTACGGCGGCGCAGTGCTTGGTCGGGTAGTTTAGGGGGTTGGGCGTCAACGTGGAGGTCCACGGGTTCCGTTTAGAAGCTAAACCAGGTTGGATTAGGCGCCCTTGGGTGGTTTTGACAGAACGGGGCGGCGCGGGCCCGTCGGCGGCAGAGGGCGCGCCCTGTGCTTGCCGGACCACGGCGACGGTGCTGCGGTGTGCGCTAGCATGCATGAGGCCACGCGGAGGGCTAGGGTGCATTGGGCGGCGCCGGACGCCGTAGCGAGCTGGCGCTGACTCCCGTTGGCCGCCACGGGTGGCTCTACCACCGCAGAAGCTGCCGGCATCGGTGATGCTCGCCGCCATCGACACATGCGCCCGTCCAAGAGAGCATGTGGTGCTTTGGTCAAGGAGGAGAGGCCGTGCGCAATGCGCCAGGGCGCACTGGTGATCGATGACAAGCCACTGACGAAAAACGACACTGACTAAACTCTGAATCTCTGAATTTTCTGAATATGCACAGAAACAGTGCCGGCCAAGTGTTTGATGAAATGATTTAGGCAAGAGAAAAATTTATCTGGGGCTGATCTTTGGTGTGGTGGCCTCTCAAAGCACCTGGGGGCTGCCTGAATTTTGGTGGAATTTTTGGAGAAAGTAAAATATGAATTTCACCAAAAATGATGAATTTGGTCCAAACTTGCAGAGGTTGAAACTTGAAAATTTTGAAAAGAGGAAGAGTGAATCTTGATGGTTCTAGGTTGGGGGTGCTAGGGACTATCCAGAGGAGTTGGTTTGAGATCAAAACTTAAAGGAAATCAGGTACTTCCTTTGTAAATCATCTAGGCTTAGAATAATGGACAGAATTGTTTTTGGGGAAAAGAATAAATGAAATAAAATTCAAAGATGGGTTGAACCTATTGGAACAGAATGTTTGGGTTGCCCCAATGTGGAGGGAGGGGTTTTGGGAGAATTTACCACACGAGGCATGGAAAAACAATGGATGGTTTCAAAACAAAAGAATAGCCCCAAAACCCATAGGGTTTCTTTTTAATAGAAAATAAATTCCAAAAATTTATTTGAGGTGGTAAAACTCAGAAGGAAGGTCTTTAAATAACCAAACGTCAGGGTTGAAGAAGATACAAAAATAAAATCCTTGCCATGGGAAATTTTTTTTGAGAGAGAGAGGTTTTTGGAAGGATTTAAATGACCTTCTTCAAATCAAACAAAGTTTTTGTTGAAAACTAAATAAAAAAATTTGGAGTGTCGCAACACCTACCCCCTTAGGAAAAATCTCATCCCCGAGATTTCAGCTGATCCTCAAATAAGTGTGGGTGCTCTGTCCGAAGAAAATCCTCTCTTTCCCAAGTTGCTTCATTCTCGGTGTGATTGCTCCACTGAACTCTGAAAAACTTGATGTTTTTAGGTCGGGTCCTCCTTTCAGACTCCTCTAATATTTTTATTGGACGTTCCCGGTAGGTGTGGTCTGGTTGCACGTCAATGTTTTCATGGGATACTTGCTTCTCTTGGTTGCTCACGCACTTCCTCAACTTCGACACGTGGAACACGTCGTGGACATCGGATAATTCTTCGCGTAAGTCTAGCTGGTAGGCTACCGTGCCTCTTCGGGCCACTATACAGAATGTTCCGATGAATCTTGGTGCTAGCTTTCCCTTAACCTTGAATCGTTGCATGCCCCTCATAGGAGATACTCATAGGTACACAAACTCACCGGGTTCAAAACTGATTCCCCGATGCTTTCGATCGTAATAACTCTTTTGTCGACTTTGAGCTGTCTTGAGTCGATCCCTAATCATCTTAACCTTTTCCTCAGCCTCCTTGAGCATATCTTGAACAATATCTTGGCTATCTCCGGTTTCTGCCAATTTAGCGGTGTACGACATCTTCGCCCCTACAGAGCTTCAAATGGTGCCATTTGCAGGCTGGCTTGGTAACTGTTGTTGTATGCGAACTCTGTGTATGGAAAGCTTTCTTCCCAACTGGTTCCATAGGTGAGGACACATGCCCTCAGCATGTCTTCTAGAATTTGGTTTACGCGTTCAGTTTGTCCATCAGTCTTGGGGTGGTATTCGGTACTGAATGCTAGTTGAGTTCCCAGTGCCTGTTGTAGGTGATCCCAAAATCGGGAGACGAATTGAGTACCTCTGTCTGATATTATAGTCTTTGGGACTCCATGCAGGCAGATGATACGGGCAAGATAAAGCCTGGCAAGCTTCTGAGTGGTGTGAGTTGTCTTCACCAGGATAAAATGTGCCACCTTAGTTAATCTGTCGGTGATGACCCATATGGCATCATTTCCGTGTCGTGACCGAGGTAGTCCAACAATAAATTCCATTCCAATCTCGTCCCATTTCCACTCGGGTATCTTGTTTGGCTGTAATACTCCGGCTGGTTTCTGGTGCTCGGCCTTGATGCGTTGACATGAATCACAACATGCAATGAACGTGGCTATGTCCCTTTTCATACCGTGCCACCAAAAAATTTCCTGAAAGTCCTTGTACATTTTTGTTCCTCCAGGATGGATTGAATACGGAGCGGTGTGGCCTTCAGCTAAAATTTGCTGTTTAAGATCCTCGATATTTGGTACGCAAAGCCTCTCTCTGTACCACAATATTCCCTGCTCATCGATGACTAATTCTGAGGCCTTGCCCAAACTCACTTTCCTTTTTATGCCTTCAATGCTGGGGTGTCCATACCGAGCCTCCTTAATCTTTTCTATCAGGGTAGGCTGTATTTACAAATTCGACACACTGCCTTCGGTGACCATTATTAAGTTGAGTTTGGAAAATTGCTGCTGAAATTCTGGTCTCAAATTTGGTATATTGTCGTTGCCCGACCTAGGGTTCCGACTTAGAGCATCTGCCACTACATTTGCTTTTCCTGGATGGTAGTGGATTCCAACATCATAATCCTTCACTAATTCCAACCAGCGTCGTTGTCGTAAATTGAGTTCCAGTTGTGTGAAAATATACTTGAGGCTCTTATGGTCTGTGTATATTTCACAACGATTTCCAAGTAAAAAGTGTCTCCATTCTTTGAGTGCATGGTTGACTGCTGCCAACTCCAGGTCATGAGTAGGATAATTTTCTTCATGCTTGCGAAGTTGTATGGAAACATACGCGACTACTTTGCCTTCTTGCATCAATACGCATCCGAGGCCCTTCCGGGATGCGTCACAATACACCTCAAAATTCTTCTGTATGTCTGGCACAATTAATACTAGTGTTGTCGTTAATTTCCTTTTTAGTTCTTGGAAACTTTTCTCGCAAGCTTCCGTCCATTCAAACTTCTTGTCCTTCTTGAGTAACTGCGTCATTGGCTTTTCTATGGTGGAGAATCCTTCAATAAATCTTCGGTAGTATCCTGCCATTCCCAAGAAACTTCGTATGTCCGCTACGCTAGCTGGTGGTTTCCAGCCAAGTACGGCATTGACCTTTTGTGGGTCTACAGCAATACCTTCTTGGGTTAGTACGTGGCCCAGAAAACCCACCTGTCTTAGCCAAAATACACATTTGCTGAACTTGGCGTACAATTGATGTTTCCTGAGTTCTCCTAGTACAATTCTGAGATGTTCAGCGTGCTCTTCTGGTGTCTTGGAGTATATCAGAATATCATCGATGAATACCACAACAAACTTGTCCATAAACTTCATAAATACTTTGTTCATGAGGTGAACAAAATATGCGGGGGCGTTTGTTAGTCCAAACGGCATTACTGTGAACTCATACAGTCCATATCTGGAGGTGAAGGCTGTCTTGGGGATATCTTCTGTTCGCACATTTAATTGATGGTATCCCGACCTTAAGTCAATTTTTGAGAAGACCTTGGCCTGAGCGATCTGATCAAATAAATCATTTATCCATGGCATTGGGTATTTGTTCTTGATTGTGACCATGTTAAGTGCCTGATAGTCTATACACAATCTCAGTGTCCCATCCTTTTTCTTGGCAAATAAAATTGGTGAACCCCAAGGTGAGGAGCTGGCTCGTATATATCCTTTGTCCAGTAATTCTTTTATTTGCTTCTTCAATTCCACCAACTCGGATGGTGCCATTCTGTATGGTTTCTTGTAAATGGGGGCGGTTCCGGGTGCTAGTTCAATGCTGAATTCTATCTCTCGGTCTGGTGGCATGCCTGGTAGTTCTTCGGGAAATACGTCTGGAAACTCACATACTACTGGAACTTTGCTTAACACAGAAATGTCCACTTTGTTCAATCTCGGTTGCCGAGATATTTGTCTCTCTTTGGCTGAAACTTTTATTGTCTTCCCGTGATGGTGGGTGAGAATTACGGTCCGGTTGAAGCAGTCAATAAATCCTTTGTTGGTGGTTAACTAATCCATCCCTAGGATGACATCCAGTCCTTTATTTTCCAATACAATAAGGTTGGCGTGAAACTTAAATCCTTCAAACTCAATAACCACACCTTGGCAGTAACTCTGAGTAACTTGCTTAATCCCAGGGGACTTGATGATCATGGATTTTTCCAAGGGAAGCATCGAAAAGTTATTTTGCAAAGCAAAACTCTTCGAAATGAACGAGTGAGAAGCTCCAGAATCAAACAAAACCGTGGCAGGTATTGTGTTGACAGGGAACGTACCGAGCACGATATCCGGGGCATTTTGTGCTTCTTCTCTGGTCGCGTGGTTCAGATGACCCTTCTTGTGGTTGTTATTGGGGTTGAAATTGTTTCGCTTGGGCGCTGAATTATTGCCACCGTTGTTCTGCTTTGGGGTTGAGTTCCTTGGCTTGGGGCACTGCTTGGCATAGTGCCCTTCTTCTCCACAAGCGTAGCAAGTAACGCCTGGGCAATATGTGAACTCCTTGTCCCTCGCATGGAAATTCTTGATTGGGTGTGAGACGTTTGTCGTGGGTTTGTGTGTCCCACTTTTCTGAAAACCCGTCTTGCTTCGGTGGTTGCGACCAAGGGTAGTCTGGTTCCTTTTGCGCTTGCGGAAATCCTCCAAGCTGTGTCGCTCATTTTCCAAGGTAATAGCCTTATCCACCAGTGTTTTGAAATCTGGGAAGGTGTGCACAACCAGCTGGCATTTAAGCGCGGGTGCCAGACCGTCCCGGAATTTTTCCATCTTCTTGCTTTCAGTCATACTCTCTTCGTTGGCGTAACGAGACAACAGAGTAAACTGATTGTTGTATTCTGACACTGTCATGGTCCTTTGTTTGAGGTCATCAAACTCTCTCTTCTTGATCTTCATAACACTTTTAGGAATGTGCGCCCCACGAAAACCTTCTTTGAACTCCTCCCAGGTTATATCATTTTTGTTGGGGTGCATGTGTAGGAAATTTTCCCACCATGATGCAGCTGCTCCAGTGAGATAGTGCGGTGCATAAAGTACTTTCTCATGGTCTGAACACTATGCAATAATTAATTTCCTTTCCATGTCTCAAAGCCAGTCATCGGGCTCAAGAGGTTTGTCAGTATGAGAAAATGTTGGCGGACGCGTCTTCTGTAGCTCAGACAATTTGGATTGCTGCTGATACGGCCCACGGTGATTTCCCATATTGATGACTTGGTTCATCATTTCCTGATGTTGTTGCTAACTCTGTTCATAAAGGCGGCATACTTGGGAAAATGTTGTTTCACTGCCCTGTTGACTTGACTACCCCTATGTGAAATTGTTGCTTGTCTGTGTGCCATAATTTTCCTCTGGCGAGTTTTGCATGGAGCGCGTCCAAGGACGAGACATTTTTCACTCTGGGGATACATTTTGTAAAACTCATAAGAAAAGAAAATTGAGTCGCAAGAATCAATAATTTTATAACGACGGGAAATTTTAAGAACTCCAGATTTTTTTTCAAGAGAATAATCGATTGCACACGGAGAAGGACTGCTCATTACATATCTTACACGCAAGCAGTAATTATACAATACATCACTCAGGATATGCGTACATATTCTTGACATGTTATTTAGGCTAGTGCACTTCTCCCAGTTCCTACATGATGCACAAACAAGCTACTTCTCACAACCTATGTACGTATAAACATATCGTACAATCCGGTACATCGCATGGCGGCTAAGCATACTCATTCGGAGATGGTAAGGATCTCCCTTGGCCTGCCGAGGGTGAGGCGCAGTGAAGCTGGGGACTCAACCTCCTCCTCGCTAATAGGCTCCAGACGTGAAGTGCTGCGGTGAGTTGATGGAGCGTGTGCTATAGGCGGAGCAACACGAACAAGAGTGGGCGCAATAGGTGGTGCAGTACGAACTGAAGTGGGCACAATGACTTGGTTGAACTCCTCAGTGGTAGGCAGGCGACGAGCAGTGGCGAGAATGGTAGGTGAATAAGATGCCGAGGACGAGACGAAAGTCAGTGGTGGTGCGGTGTGCAGGAGCTCCCTCCTGTTGGCGGCACAGCCATGGACTGAGTCCATGCGGGCAGCCACAAGGTCGTCCACCAGGTTGTCAAAGGCTGCCTCCAGAGCCCGGAGGTACTCGACAAGCATCTCAAAAGCCTCGTCTCGCTCTCCTCTGGGGCAAGCGAATGCGTAGTGACAGGTGTATGGCACGTGGCATGGAAGGTAGCGGTAACGACGAGTCTTCATCGAAGGAAGAACATCCCGGAGACGAACTATCGCCTCACGGGCAGGCATCTGCATAGCATGCTTCTCCCTAGGCATGGCTCTTCCCAAGAACCGGAAGCGGCGTAACTCAACACGCCCTCCCTTGAATTGCACCGCGGCCTGGTGCATGGACAGATTGTCGTTGATCTTGTGCTGGTAGAGTGTGAAGACTGGGCGCACTGATGGCCCCATCGCGACCTGGACGATGAAGGAGAGGAGCTTGACGAACCCCTCAGGCACGTTGCCAAACATCTGTGACTCACAGTCGTTGCCAGCCATCTATAAAAGTAGGCAAAAATTCTGAATGGTCAGATCATAAATTTATGCTGACTGTCACAATATGACTACATTTGCAAAAATGACAATTAACTCTACTATGCTAATAACCGATTAGCGATCGCACCTAGTGGCTTCCTACAGTCAGCCTGGCTCTGGTACCAAGTTTGTCACGACCGGTTTTTCAATAAAATACTTATTGAGAAATCGATCTTTTGATTCCAGTATAGGAAGAGTTATCCTTACTAGTAGACAAATACTTGATACAGAAGGCCAGTAGCATTAAAAATATTACAGGGTTGAGCTGAGGCTGGTCAACAATTTATTACAAACACGCCAATATTGTACATAAGGGCGGTTAAGATACAGGGGTGTGGTGGCATACTACTGACTTGAGATAAAAGTGGTGGTGGATATATCACAGTGGAGTGGATAACATGACTCCTAAACTGGCAGCTCATCGAGCGTCGAGGTGAGGCTCGATGAATTTATTCGGGTAGCGGAAGCGGATATAATACAGTGACCAAATCCAGGGTCACACGGGACTGATTGGGACTCCTCTAGGCGTCGGACTCGCTATCGAACTCTTCATCCATGAGATCACCTTCATCAACATCTGACCAAATCAACAAGCCAGGTGAGTACTTTGAAAGTACTCGCAAGACAGTTCGGACATAAGATATAACAAATGCATGCATGAATGCGTTATGAGCAAATAGCAATGCACACTCAATTAATAAATATTTGCATGACATGATAAGTAAAAAGGAAGTCGGGCAGTAGTCCTCCCGAATTCCCAACAAACAACTGAAAACCGATCGGGTGTTTGGAGCGACGCCTCGAAGGGTAAACAAATAAATAATCATGCCGCAGTCGGGCGTCTAAGCGACACCACATAAAGGGCTTATATTGAAAAGTAAATGACATGCGTGCCACAGTCGGACGTCGGAGCGACATCGCAGAAAGGGCTTATATTGAAAGTAAATAACATGCGTGCCACAGTCGGACGTCTGAGCGACATCACGGAAAGGGCTTATATCGAAAGTAGATAACAAGCGTGCCACAGTCGGACGTCTGAGCGACATCGCAGAAAGGGTTTATATCAAAAGTAAATAACAAGTGTGCCACAGTCGGACGTCTGAGCGACATCGCAGAAAGGGCTTATAGTGAAAGTAATTAGCAAACGTGCCACAGTCGGACGTCTGAGCGACATCACAGAAAGGGCTTATATCGAAAGTAAATAACAAGCGTGCCATAGTCAGACGTCTGAGCGACATCGCAGAAAGGGCTTATATTTCATTATTCATATCTGATAAATTCACGAGGATATAACACTCACAGGAAATATTCAACACATAATAATAAACGGGTTAGTCCATCCACAGGAATAAACATTTAGCCGGATTTAACACTCATGTGGTTCACCGGAGTTTTGTCACCGAGACTGACACTTGACAAGGTAAGCTGAACACAGTACTTGGACATGCATAAGATGATTCAAAGGATTTTTGACTCTGCAGAGTTTGTACTAATTACCCACAGCCAACGGATTTCAGTAGTCACGAAGGACTAGTTCCGTTTACAGTATTTCAGTAGAAACACATCTAACCAGTACACACCCATCCCACCTCACGATGCCAAGAATCACCCTAGGCAATGTTCAAGAAAAACTTTGAGACGGGGAGATCACAACCTCGAATAGCATGGGATCAAATTTATATACACGTGCTCTAAGGGGTGCCCCCCTCTCGGTCCCAACTGGAAACACCCATGCCCCCTGACCGGATGACTGGCTTTAATCCAGGGCCATGGAACCCTCATCATGGCCTCTCTATTTGGTGTGTACCAGGAAAGAGGTTTGCAACTTACTAAGCCATATCCCTTGCGGAAAACACGTGGTAGTACAGGAAGGGAAAACGGACGGAAATGTGACTTGATTCAAGTTGACACTGGAGTCAAATAGTCTGGCATAAGACTGGCATGCTACAAAACTGCCATCTTACCCATTCTCATACCATCACATGGCCATGCAAACTCATATCCAACAACATATGGATTTTCGAAACTCACTTGCCTAAACTTTGCATATAATATAACATTTATCGAAATGCTCATAAACATGCCATGAAACTACTTAATGCAAACATCCAACGAACACTCATCATATCAAAAGTTCAAACATGCTTTCCTGGTTAGGAGTAGTCGGAGTCTAGCTTGGCGAAGTTCGAGGTTCCATCACCTCCTTCAGTATCTACGGTATAAGAAAATACGTACTAACGTAAATACCGAGAGTGCACAAAAAAGTGTTCCAAATATTTTTCAAATAAATATGACAAAAAACTAGACAGAAAAATAAAAATGACAGAAAAAGAATCAATCAAAAATCAGTTTCTGTTTAAAAGTTATAAAGGTTTTAATCCAGGGACTCATCTGTAATGAAACAGAAAGATTCCAGGGGCCAACTTATAAAAACAGAAAACGCTTCGGCTAAAATGCCGTCAACTGCAAAGGGAGACGTACTCTGCCCGAAGGCATTTTCAAAAAATGGTTCGAAAAAAAGAAAATACTGACGAGGGGTCCCACCCGTCGGGTTTGAAATTTCAAACGGGGGGAGAAACAGAGCTCGCCGGCGCCCGAGAGCTGCGGTGGTCGCCGGCGGTGACCCACGGCGAGTTAGGAGGATCGGAAGGTACCTACATGCTCAGTGTGTCCTTCCGCGTTGGTGGGTGGTGGTGGTGGTCGTCGGCGAGCACCACGTCGACGGCGGTCCTAGCTCCGGCGGACGGCGGCTCGGGTGAAGTTGGATCGCGTCGGGGAGGGTTGCGGAGGTCAAATTGAAGCCTGGGTTAGATCATTGGGTGCACGAGAAGACTACTGACGAGGTTTGGGAGGTGGGGATGGCCTCACCGGAGTGGATGGAGCTGGTGGCCGAGGAGGATCGGGGGGTCCGGAGTTGGGGGAGGAGACCTCCTCGAGGTCCTCCTGGTGGCTTGGCGGGATTCTGGTGAGGACTAGAGGTGGTGCGTGCTTGAGAACGAGCTCAGGACTCCATTTTATAGGCGATCCGAGGCGGTGGCCGTGAACGGGGATCTCCGGCGATGGTTACGGCGGCGCAGTGCTTGGTCGGGTAGTTTAGGGGGTTGGGCGTCAACGTGGAGGTCCACGGGTTCTGTTTAGAAGCTAAACCAGGTTGGATTAGGCGCTCTTGGGTGGTTTTGACAGAACGGGGCGGCGCGGGCCCGTCGGGGGCAGAGGGCGCGCCCTGTGCTTGCCGGGCCACGGCGACGGTGTTGCGGTGTGCGCTGGCATGCATGAGGCCACGCGGAGGGCTAGGAGGCGTTGGGCGGTGCCGGACGGCGTAGCGAGCTGGCGCTGGCTCCCGTTGGCCGCCACGGGTGGCTCTGCCACCGCAGTAGCTGCCGGCGATGGCGATGCTCATAGCCACCGACACCTGCGCCCGTCCAAGAGAGCATGCGGTGCTCTGGTCAAGGAGGAGAGGCCGTGCGCAACGCGCCAGGGCGCACTGGTGATTGATGACAAGCCACTGACGAAAAACGACACTGACTAAACTCTGAGTCTCTGAATTTTCTGAATATGCACAGAAACAGTGCCGGCCAAGTGTTTGATGAAATGATTTAGGCAAGAGAAAAATTTATCTGGGGCTGATCTTTGGTGTGGTGGCCTCTCAAAGCACCTGGGGGCTGCCTGAATTTTGGTGGAATTTTTGGAGAAATGAAAATACGAATTTCACCAAAAAGGATGAATCTGGTCCAAACTTGCAGAGGTTGAAACTTGAAAATTTTGAAAAGAGGAAGAGTGGATCTTGATGGTTCTAGGTTGGGGGTGCTAGGGACTATCCAGAGGAGTTGGTTTGAGATCAAAACTCAAAGGAAATCAGGTACTTCCTTTGTAAATCATCTAGGCTTAGAATAATGGACAGAATTGTTTTGGGGGAAAAGAATAAATGAAATAAAATTCAAAGATGGGTTGAACCTGTTGGAACAGAATGTTTGGGTTGCCCCAAAGTGGAGGGAGGGGTTTTGGGAGAATTTACCACATGAGGCATGGTAAAACAATGGATGGTTTCAAAACAAAAGAATAGCCCCAAAACCCATAGGGTTTCTTTTTAATAGAAAATAAATTCCAAATTTTTTTTTGAGGTGGTAAAAGTCAGAAGGAAGGTCTTTAAATAACCAAACACCAGGGTTGAAGAAGATACAAAAATAAAATCCTTGCCATGGGGAAATTTTTTTGAGAGAGAGAGGTTTCTGGAAGGATTTAAATGACCTTCTTCAAATCAAACAAAGGGTTTGTTGAAAACTAAATAAAAAAATTGGAGTGTCACATGATCGATCCTATCTACGAGAGGGCCTGAGAAATAGTAAAAGATACAAATGCAGCGACGTCAGGAGCTCGGGAAGTAGAGCAAGGTCGGTTTCGAAGGAAGTTATACCTGATGGTTACTGGGATGTCTCTAGGTGGGCCGCGGGAGGCCGGATCTGCCCACACTACGGCAGCGAGGAAGAAGGGGTCGGAGGCCCTCCCTCGCCAGCGGTGCTTGGGAGAGAACGGCAAGGCAGGCTGATCGGGACACGCCAGCAGTGGGTTAAAGCCGTCGCCGAGGACGACCGCGTGAACGTTGCACCTTCTCACCTTCCCCGGCGGAGAGGATCCGGCTGGATCTGTGACCAGTGGTGAGCACAGAGAGAGAGAGAGAGAGAGAGAGAGAGAGAGTGGCCACCGCTGTCATGTTTAGATCTGGAGAGGACGAGACAGTGTGAAGAGAGAAACACTAGCAAGCAAGCGCGGAGGCTCCTCCCTATATAGTGGAGTAGTACTAGTTTTCTTTTGTCTACCGGAGCCGGCTTGACCTCGTCAATGACTGTCGAGAAGTCTTCATGCACATGCCCCGGAGTCGCAGTTGTCATCATTTTGATCTGAAGTGCCGGATTATAACATATAACACGAAAAAAATGCCATCTGACAAGAAATCATAACCTCACTGCCCAAAGGAGACAACATGAATCCCGACGAACAAACTAGACGAGGAACAAAGCTCAAATAAAGATAAACTCATAGAAAAGGGGTCCGTCGATAGATGTCCTAATTAACATAAACGTCTTGACCTAGATGGCAGCCGAGTAGTCTTCGTGCATGTGCCCCCAATGACTAGCCCAACTCAGTTGTCGCTGTTTAACCCTCGCAGTGATCCGAAGCACATGACACCTAATTTTGCAAGATGACAAGAAACCTTTTTTTAGATTTCTCACCACAACTACAGCCATGTACAACACAGCCTACACGATATGTAGACGATATGCCAGACTGACCGACCGTCTGGGGTGCGACGCGAATGCGACGGGCGTGCTGTATACTCCGTACATGTGTACCACCATTTTCTAGAGGCTTTGCTCCATGGCGCAATCCATGGATACAAAATTAGTATATTGTACTATTTAAAAGTCGAGGGCGGGGCTTTTCCTGCGCGATAGGCGGGGCAGTTCCGCCTAGTCGGTTCGACACAGACGCGAGAAGACGCGGGAGTAGGCTGCTGCAAACGTAGGGCTGTGTGATTTGACAGCGAGTTACTCCTGGATAGGTGGGGCCCCATGATTTGACTTGCCATTATCATTTTAACTGCGGTGCTACGACCGGCGTGAGTCTCTCGATTCCTGACCACCTCCATACAGGTGCCTCTCCCAATGCTCCACCATGTAGTAGAGGCTGGCTCTTCCATGAGAGCCCACTTCTCCACATATGCAAAAATGCCATGTAAAGTGCACTATTGTACTTAGGCTGGTCGTAATGGAGAGTATCATATACTAGTATCATGCATATGATAGTTTTGATACTACTCCCTCCGTCCGGAAATACTTGTCCCATAAATGGATGAAAATGGATGTATCTAGAATTAAAATACATCTAGATACATTCATTTCAATGACAAGTATTTCTGGACGGAGGGAGTACATCCGTAATGCATAGTATCATGTGTTGGTATCATAGGATAGTTTATTTATTGTCAGGCATGACACATAGTAGCACATCATTTAATGTGATACAGTATCATATTATGATACTACTCAACTCTCTCTTTTCTTCATTTAATTTGACGTCACCTAATCAAGATTGCATAGTTGGCATGCATGATACTACCTCCGTCTCGGTGAATAAGTCATTCGCGTAGTTCTAGGTTGACGACTTAACTATCTAAATATATATTTTATATGATAAAAAATATATATTTAGAAACTACATCCTTGTAGAAATCTAGTGATATACTTTTCATGACATATAGAACATATTTAATTCCTCAAATCGATGACCTAGAACTACGCGAATGACTTATTCACCTAGACGGAGGTAGTACTACTCCCATTACAAGCAGCCTTACTTGCTCATACAGGTGCTAAGCTTGCCACATAGGCATAAAGTCTGATGTGGCAAGTTAATCAAGAAGAGAGAGACTAGTTTGGTGACCCAAGGAAGAAACGGTGCCCGTGTACCTAGGTGAAAAGACAATTTTGAGTCTACAGCTAATTAAATGATGCAAACTTAGCAACAAAAAACTATAAGCACACCATTTCATTGGAAGAGGTCACTCCTTGGCAAATGCAATAAATACTAGTACTCCCTGTGTCCCATAATATAAGAACGTTTTTGGCACTACACTAGTGTAAAAAACGTTCTTATATTATGGGATGGAGGGAGTACGAAGAAAGTGATAGAGAGAAGTAAAAAAAATAGACTTATAGCCAACCTTATTTCTAACCTTGTTGTAGTATGAGTGACTAAGTGATGACTATGTATGACATGCCAACATCAGATAGCCTAATGCACCGTGTTAGATCTCCAAGGGCACGACCGCGCGAGCGACGCGACGGTCATGGTAGGCGCGACCATGATACAGGCTGTTGGCAGCCCTTGGATCTGAGATCAAACAGTCGCATGCTAATTTGTTGAAAATTTGCAGAATAACCCTCCAGGATAGGATATTCACCCATAGGTCTAGAATCACGCCATGCAATCGTTTGATCTCAGATCCAAGGGTTCTCGGAAGCCCGTATCATGGGAGAATGGAAAGCCACTACCCTGCCGTTTGCATGCTGCCAGTTCGCTCCTACTCGTCCCTGCACGTCCTTTAATACTATGGCGGTTCGCTCCTAGTCGTCCCGTCCTTTCACATTACGGCAGTTCCACTAATCCTAACCCTCCTCCCAAATCCATGGCGTCCCAAATCTCCATGATCGGCAGTGAGTACAAGGTTAGAACCATCACCGGCGATGAGTTCGACGTCATCTACACCCGTTCTTCCGCGACGGTGAAAGGATGCCTTTCTCGCTTCAGACGCATGTTCGGAAACTCAGATGATGAGTGGGTCGCTGGGCTAGATGTTGAGTACACCACAATCCTGGAACGAGAGAAGGATCTAATGGACGAAGAGAGGAAGAAGCCCGCCATGATCCAGGTTTGCGTGCATGACTTATGTTTGGTCTACCACATATGCCATGCCGACATTGAATGCCTTGATTTTAAGGACTTCCTCGAGAGCAACCTAGTCAAATTCGTTACTGTAGACTTTGGGAACGACAAACAAGTCCTGCGTCGGATAGGCCTCGTTGTAGGCAACCCCTTGACCTCCAGAAGAATCGGTTGGTTTCCTCTCATCACCCTTCGATGCTGACCCTGGCAGGAGCCATGGTTCATCCTTCGTACGGTAAACTGGAGAAACCTCCATACACGTTTCATCGTTATGCATGGCAGCGGAATGTACTAGATATAGACCACATCCACTACGCTGCAATGGATGGCTACCTTTGTTTCAATATCTACAAGGGTTGGATGAAGAGCAAGAGCCAAGTGTGTGGTTCAACTAAAGAAGTATCGGCCAAGAGGAAGAGGGACAAGGACAAAGTCGAGGACGTGGACGAGGACTCCAAGTAAGGTGGCAGTGTCATTGCTCACGGTGGTTCTAATGCAGTGTCTACTGGAATAGTTGCAAAGTTTAATTTCAGGTGTGCTTAGTTTAATTTGAGGGGTGTGTCGTGCTGAGCCCCCAGCAGAACTATGTTATGTTTCTTCTCGTTACTTTAACTCTTCAATACGTACATACTACTAGTATTTCTTACATTTCATCTTTTAGTTGGTATAGTACTACCACTCGTTTCTTCACATTATATACATACAATATATATGGCCAACATCATATAGCCAGCAGTTTAGTTCTCAAAGAATTTCAGGGTGCTTAGTTTTGTCAAAGAATTCCAGGATGCTTAGTTTTATTTGAGGGGTGGGTTGTGCTGGACACCATTATTGTGACTCGCCTTTTTAATAGTACTATATGCATAATTTAGCGACGAGCGCTCTCTATATGTACCACCTTTTTTTTAATTTCAAGTTTTGCTCCATGGCGCAATCCATCGATACTACTACTGTACAAAAGTATATATTTTTTTAAAGGCTAGAGGGCGGGGCAGTCTAGCTTGGCTGGTTTCACGAGAGGCGAGGGCCTTTCTGATTTGACGGCTCATTACTGCTGGAAGGCTGGGCCTTGTGATTTGGCTGCTCGTATAAATGTGCCGGCGACCTGAGGAGGAGCAAAGAACAGTGTGGTATACTCAAGTTTTCCACTGGAGTAGTACTATGATGGAGGAGCACGAAACACGACAGCCTAGTGCCATATGGCGATAAAAAATGATCTAATTTGCTAGTCATCTCATTGTTAGCGTTGTTCTATTCATTCCCTCAAAAAGCATTGTTCTATTCATGCCTCGTAGAGAACATGACACGTGTGGCGAAACACCCAAAGCAAAAGATGAAACACAGGAGCAAAAGAAGAAGGAAGATTATCACCCCAAATGATCTAATTCCCCGCGGAGTCGTAACTGCTTCTTCATCACCTCCACGACCTCCATCTCCTTGCGCGTCTCCTCCGCCATCTTCTTCATTCTTTCCATGACGCGGGATTTCTCGACGCGAGCCTTCATCATCTGTTCCATGGCCACATTACGTACCATGACAGCAGTCGGGTGCTAGATGCGGAGCTTCGCCAACTCCTCCTTCTCTTCCATGACGAGGGCCTGCAGAATCTTCATCGAGGAACTACTATTCTCATGCAGCTTCTTCTAGCCGGCGTTCTTCTCCTTCAACAGGTCAATCTCGTGGCAGAGCTTCGCCTTGTCCTCCTGAAGTCGCAGGATTTCGCCGTTCACCTTCTTCTCCGAGGCAATGCTCTTCTTCAGCAGCATCACCAAGCCGGTGGTCAACTCCCCCTGCTTATTGAGTTCAGCGGGCATGTCGTCGAGGCTCTCCTTCAGCAGCTCCACCAAGCCTTGGATGAACTCCTTCTGTTTATTGAGGTGCTTATTGAGCTGATCGGGCATGCCGTCGAGGGATAACGACTCCAGCGCCGCCGGCTCGGCATGTTTGCCTCCGCGGATAGGGCGCTCCTGGGAGCCATCGCCTGCCCGTGAGAGATCTTTCGAGGTCTCTGCCTGGCGGCGAGCCCTCTCTTTTTTTTCCACAGCCTTGGTTGCCTCTCCCTTGTTACGAGTAGTTCTCGACCTAGAGCTCTGCTCACCGGCCATGGCAAGGACGGACAAAGAAGAAGCACTTATGAGAAGGAAAGGTAGAGTAATTTTCGGTTAGGTAGTTCCCCTTTTTATAACCTAAGTACTAGCACTAGTACTAATACCTGCATAGTGGGAACACGTTCAGGTTTGGTATGTACTAGTAGGTGTGAGCCGGCTTTCGAATGTGATGGGAACAAGGTAAAGATTAATTGATGGTTTTGGTTCCGAGGCCCGAAACGGCTCCCGATGAGTTTAGCAGAACATAAATTTCAAGTAGACTACACTTCTCAAATGCGTAAATATTATGTTACTGTCAAAAATTGGCACAAAATACGAGGGAGACCAATGGAAGTACTACTAGCAACCCATGATTTAACTACTCGCATGCGCGCAGTGGAGTAATAATGTCTTTCTTCCGCCCCCACGTCCACTCAATTTGCATGCGCTGTATTAATTGACCATCAATGAAGTGAACGAGTTTACACGCGTCAAATTATCACATGGGGTGGATCTTGGTACAAAATTACGTCGCCCGTGTACCCGCGTGTGCGTGCGAGGGAATGAGTGCGTGCGTGGCGTGCGTGCACATCTTCACTTCGTGCATGTACCGTCAGTATGGCTCATGGAGGACGAGTACATTCTTCTGGAACCATTAGCACGTCACTATGATCAATCCACGCAAGGAGGTGGCGACAACGCCTCCACATGTGCCACGTGGCTTCATGAACTGTAAGAGAGACACTATGTAGTGTGCCATTGGAATTCTAATTTGCGTGTTTTGCACATACTCAAAGTACTAGTAAGGTACACGTGCATTGCACGCATCATATTTTGCAACCAAATTATGAATAAATACCACACTATAGCATGTAAGCTCCGAGTCATATAAGCCTGATTTAGACCTTCGTTTAATTCTAATAGTTCATCTCATTCAAAATCAATTAGTTTTTATAAAAAATCTAGGGCCTCTTGGAGTTGTAGGATTTCCAAAACGCGGGAATAGGAAGAACATGGGATTATAGTGGAATGTCGTCTTGAATCCTACATGATCGTATGAGTGTTTGATTGTGCATAGAAAAAACGCAGAATTCTTTCAAAGAGGTTTGAGTGGATGGGATGTTTCCTAAAATCTAGCGCAAATGAATCATATGGAAAAATTCCTGTGGTTTACAATCCTACGAATCAAACAATCAAGATAGGAACAATTCCTAATGGTTAGAATCCTCCAAAATTCCTTTGAGAATCCTTTGAATCAAAGAAGCCCTTAATCTATTTTATGATTCATGGAATTGTGCGTTGTAAAGCATAAAGTAAAAACAAATAATGGAAATTCAACTAGAAAAAAAAGTTTGGGCAGTTATGATACGGAAGATTCTAGAACAAAAGAGAACCACTGTTGTTTTGAGGTTTGTGCATTATGCTTAAGTTCAACCATGGAGTCTGCTAGATTGTACATGTGGCAAAATCCGGTGGGGGCTACAAGATGGTGTGAGGGGCCGAATGGAGGGAGACTATGAAGGAATGCACAAGTGCGAGATCGATATTTAGAGAGAGGGGCGAGAACATGTGCTGTTGCGTGCAGTGGCGGAGCTATGAAAAATAAATGAGCTAGGGGGCCGCATTGCTAATCCTTTACGAGGAGGGTCAATTCATGAACTTAAACCATTTTTAGCAGCAATTGTCTAATGATCACATTCATATTAGCCTTGATATATAGTGATGTTAGGGGGGGGGGGCAGGGCCCTTACTGCCCTTGTCTTCGCCATTGTGCGCGTGTCTGAGAGATGAAGCGGAAGGCATGGATGATGAGAGGGGGACGTTGGATATATAATTAATGTGGGTGTATTAGCTATATATGTTAATCCTATATAGAGAGGTATAGATTGATCTATGTCGACGTGGGAAAGACGGTGAGACCTCACTCGATATATAGATTGATCAGTTTGTGTGGAAAACTATGAAAGACCTAGCTATATACACATATACATAGAGGAACATCGATCGTTGCGCATGCACGCGTGAGAGATAAAGAATGCCCAATATGATGGAGAGGGGGATGTGTATGGGTGTGTGCCTTCATGGGTGACTTACCTGAAGAAAAAGATTGCATGTGTGCGATGGATAATGCCGACTGGTAGTGTGTGTGCATGCATGCACGAGAGAAAGTTAGTGGTACAATTATAAAGAGAAGACGACTGTGTGGGTGTAAAAGACTAGGTGAGGTCATAATCGATGTAAAGTTGAATTCAAATATTTGAATAAGAGATCCTGATGTTTGAAACCCATTCATGCATTAATATAACGGAGATCTGCAGGGTGTGGTTTGGAAACGAGCATGTTGTAATGTATACACATTGAACAAGGTCAGACTGATTTGAATTTGAGATACCGATGGCAGACATCATTTGGCCACGTTGCATCCGTGCATGGACACACTATTCTAATTGGAGATGATGGGTGGCTTTCGCATCATATATCTATACCTATACCCCTATATATATATATATTTTATTTTATTTTTTTATATTGTGCGCGGGTAACTTTAAATTTGAAAGATGGTCGTTGGATATCAAGTAGATTCCACCAGATTTTGCCACATGTATAATCTAGAAGACTCCATGGTTGAACTTAAGCATAATGCACAAAAATCAGAACACAAGCACTTCTTCTTTGTTCTGGAATCTTCCGTATCAGAATTGCCCAAATGTTTTCTACATGATTTGCCATTATTTGTTTTTACTTTATGTCTTACAACGCACAATTCCATGAATCTTGAAATAGATTAGCTTTCTTACATAAAACTAGATGATTTTGAATGAAATGGACTATAAGAATTAAATGAACATATACATCATGCATATATGACTCAAAGCTTACATGCTATAATGTGGTATTTATTCATAATTTGGTTGCCAAATCTCATGCGTGCAATGCATGTGTACCTTACTCTAGTCTAAATGGTGTTTGTGTGTGTGTTGTGCGTGTTGAGGTGCAAATTGTCTTTTTTTGGGTACACGTTAAGTTTGTTCTTCCGAAATTTCAAGCCGCGCCTTGTTATGCCGAAAATTCAAGCTAGCGTCTCTGTCTATCGTGCTGCGAAACTCCCGCCTCTTCAACCCGCGGCTTGTTAGCCCGAAATATTTAAGATATATCTTTGTCTCATTGTGCTCCGACAACTCCCTCCATCGCAACCCGCGCCTTGCTATTCCGAAATTACAACGCGCGTGAAAACTCCCACCTCCTGTGAAATCCCGACACGTGAAATGCCCGTGGTAACCCTGAACCGAAAGAACCGCCTCAAATCGGTGGGGGTACTTTCGTAACTTACCCCACATTGCGGACAAGCGTGACCCTAAGCCATGGTTCCCCACTGCCATCCCATCCGCCCACCCATTCGTACATCGACGCTGCGAAAACCCGCGACGAAGCCCCACACCCTGCTCCGTCCGCCACCCAGCCAAAGCCTCTTCCCCGACGAAGTCGTCCATAGCAACACCTCGACGTCCCTCATCCACCGTACCGGATGAGGATCCGTCGTCGATCTCATCGTCCCGCCGGTTCAGCCACCCCGTCCTCCACCTCCAAGGAGCTGCCCCGACATTCCCCTCGTCTTTCGCGCCACCTCCATTCCCACACCACCGTCTTCACCTGCACCACCGGAAGAGCCTCATCATCACCGTTTCCTCAGATGAAGTTGCAGCCTAATCGGCGCCACCAAAGAGGTTGTACACTAATCGCCGCATTTTCTTCTTGATTCGATCTCACGGTGCTGCCGGCGCTCGGTCCCGAGTCGACACGGCGCGGCTCCATCCACGGCGGCGTCGCAGGCCACTTCCTCCATGGCGTCACTCCCTCGGCGGCGACGTCCACATAAGTAGGAGCTGCTACTGCTTTAGCTCTCGCTCGCGCTGCTGCTCTGCTCTTGCTCTTGGTCCCCTGCCTGGTCTGCTCTTGTTATTGCTCTTGGTCATGGTGCTGCTCTCGCTCTTGCTCTTGCTTGCGATGCTGCTCCGATTTAGCTACACTTCAGTCGACTGAATCGACTTTTGGGTCAGTCGATTTTCAGAGGGTGGGGGGGGCTCGCCGGGGTGAAGGAAGAACCAGCCACAGCGGGGAGGGGGGCTCGCATACCTCACTATCTATCTTAGGGTTCAGGGTGGGGCGGTGGTCACCGGCGGTGGCGGGGCGGTGGCATGGGGATCGCCGGAGAAAAAGCTCGGCACGAGGGGGGCCTAGAGGGATGGCCCGGCACTACTAGGGAAAACCTTATACACAGAATCTTACCAGTAGCGCTTGTTAATGAGGCGCTACTGCTACTTACCAGTAGCGCGTCGGCTAAAACCGCGCTATTGTTACCCCCTTAGCAGTAGCGCGGCAGGAACAGAATGTGCTACTACTATAATTGCCACACCGTTCCCGACGTGCTATGTATAGTAGTAGCGCCCTTCTAGAAATGGTGCTACTACTACGGATTTTAGCAGCAGCGCATTTTTCCTCCCCACACTACTGTTAAAGCTATTTTCACCTAACCCCCGCGCGGCCTGATTCGCTCTCCTCTGCTTCCTCCCCCAATTCCCCACTCTCTCTTCTCCCCCTCGTCGCCTCCGCCTCGCCGTTGTCTCGCCGCCGTCTCCCCCGGCCCCGCCTCCCGGCCGTCTCCCCCGACCCCGCCTCCCGGCCGTCTACCCCGACCCCGCCTCCCGGTCGTCTCCCCCGACCCCGCCTTGCCGCCGTCTCCCTCGACCCGCCTCGCCGCCGTCTCCCTCGACCCCGCCTCGCCGCGCCTCGGTGCCGCCGTCTCCCCCGACCCCATCTCTCACCCCGCCCTCTGTAAGCACTCTCCCCTTCCGATCCCTCTTGTTTGCTTAGTATGAACCCTAGCTATTTAGTGCTAGTTAGTATGAATCCTAGGCTATTTTTAGTGCTAGTTAGTATGAACCCTAGGTAATTAGGGCAGTAGTTCCTAGGTACTAATTAGTTAGTAAGAACTAGGTACTAATTAGCTAGTTACTAGTTTATTTTTATTTATAGTAAGTTTATTTTTAGTAAGAACTAATTGAATTAATAGAACTAGTTAGTAAGAACTTGTTGCTATTTTTTTAGTTAAAGCAATTTTTCCCGCATCGACGTGGACGATGCCTATCCCGCATCCCCGTCGCCGAGTCGGCGGAGGACAACACCTGCTTGACCAGATTGGCCATGTCCGAGAATGGGCTCCGCCGGGGTGGTACTGGGAGGCGCTACCTACCGGGGCGCATAGGTTGGTGAGGAGTCAGCCTGTCGTTGACCCGAACCTTCTTTGGTGGCGGTCTTGTGGGCCAGTGACGGTCCAGCGGCTCGAGGACCCTGCGGAGGTGGTGCGTCACCGTGTCAGTGAGGAGGACGCGCATGTCCGTCGCTACTTGTTTGCGTTGGAGCACAGGTTCTCTAATACCTGACAGGTTCTCCAGGGATCTCACTGGAGCTATGATCCCGTGATGGTTCCTTCTCTGTGGGTGTCCACCGCCCGCGCCGATACTCGTCGTGTGCTAGGGTTTTAGTTGTATTAGTGATGTTATATGTATGACACTATTTGGGATGTATTAGTGATAATATTCGACGATGTACGGACGCATGAGATGATTTACTTTTGCTTATTGAATGCATGCTAATTTGAGTCCTATAAGATATTTTGAAATGTATATCTTGTGGTGCTCAAATAAGATATGTGCTTGCCCAAGTCGCCGGTCATGTTTGCAGGTTACACCTCCAAGTGGCCTATGTTTTGCCGGAGTGTTGATTCATTTCCGTTCCGGAAAATTTCAGGCGCTCGATATGTCTTATTTTAGCAAAGGTCATGCCGGATTTTTCCGTGAATTTTGGCATGACTTGTGCCAGAATATGTAGGAAATATCGAGTGCCCCGGATTTGTGTGTTGAGTATCCTGGTAGTTGTCTTCGATCGATTTTCAATTAATGTTTCAACTATGAACATAGGAAATGTCTGACGACGAAAAGGATTTCGGTATTTGCAAATACTGCGAAGACGAGCGCGGCCTGTGTGACGGAATCTTCCTAGATGATGGTAGGCGCTTCAGCATCAATCTGGACGAGAACTTCGAAGTGGATACAGTAAGTCACAACGACAAGTCTTTTTTCGTAATTAAGCATGACATCTGCTTCATTTGCTTCAACTTATAATTTTTTTACTATTCTACTAGCGTATCCCCTGCCATGTAAGAGTTTTTGTATTGGATAAGATAGGTTGCAGTCGTACTATGGAGGTAAAGAAAGTTTACTTGAAGACCGAGCATGGTTATATTTTCCATGCAAAATTATACAATTCAGACGACTACACCTATTTTGGATGCTAAACATGGCGAGCACTATGCAAGACTTATGCATTTGAGCCTGATATGGTTATCACCTTTGATATTCGTCCGGAAGATGATATTGAAGGTAATACCGACATCTGGGTCGATGTGCAGACGCCTCCAGTTATACCATTATGTAAGTTTATCAACCATATTCATGTCTTTGATATTGTTTATTCAAAAATAGTTGACAACTAATTTGTATTGTCAGCTTATTTCAGTGCAAGCAAACATGTCCAACGCTTGGTAGACAGGACCGTATACTGTGCCGGGGCTGAACTCAACAGCGAGGAGCTCAGTCATTATGTTTACATCATTATGTGATGGGGGAGCGCAGAGAAGTACTAGGGGGCAGCAAACAGATGCGCTACCCACGATTAGGAGACAGGTTCATATGCTTGCTCCAACATGATCAAGGAGGAGAGCTATACATGTTTTATGTTACTTTACCTAAGAGAGAGCAGTAGGAGTGATTAGTTAGCTAGAAATGAGTTTGAAGATGATGATGTGCTACACTATTACTATGATGATAAAATAGCTAGTGTTGGTGGTAATGACTATGATGATTATTATTAGCTAGTGTTAGTGGTGATTAAATAAATACTGTTGGTGATAATGATTATGATGATGATTAAATAGCTTGTGCTGGTGTATTAGATTCAAGTGGAGGCAACATGTGGTGCACATCGAAAGTACTACTAGTCCAAACTAGATAAAGTTTGGATTAGTAGTATACTTTTGACATGCACCACATATTGCCTCCACTTGAACCTAATCCACCTTCATTTGACACACTGTTATGGACATAATGATGCAAACCTCATAACTGGTATTGTACCAATATTTGTACGATGGAGAGAAAACCGCATAAATACACTAAAAATAAAAAAATAAAATATGAATACTAGTAGCGATGGAGAGAAAACGCGCTTCCACTAGTTACATTAGCAGTAGCGTGGGAGTGAACAAACGCTGCAGCTATTTTTCCTAGCAGTAGCGCGTGCCGGCACACGTTACTGCTAAGCAATAGTTGTAGCGCCTTATTAGTAACGCGCCTACCCGCGCTACTAGTGAGCAAAAAACCCGCGCTACTGCTAGGGTTTTCCCTAGTAGTGGGGGCGGCGGCGAATCGGTGGTTGGGAGTGTTTTAGGGGTGGGTGGGGCGGCGCACCACCGGCCGCGGGCGGCGGGGGACTGCTGTTTGGCCGGTGGTGACTGGCGGCTCAGGGGGTGGAGGTTGAAGATGAACCGCAGGCCCTTGATTTCGTATCCAATAGCTGCAAAATCGACTGACCAGAGATGAAAATGTCAGTCGACCGACGTGTAGCCTCACCTTGCTAGTGCGTTAGTTTCAACAGCAAAATTCAGTTTCGACAACAAAATTCAGTTTCGACAGTTAAGTTCAGTTTCAACAGTTAAGTTCAGTTTCGACAGTTAAATTCACTTTCAACAGTGAAGTTCAGAGATGAGCGGCTGACGTATTTTACATCTAGCACTTTGTGGTTATGTATTTTACGTCATGTATTAGAGATGCTATTAGAATTCCACTCAGGTTAACCTTGCCTCTCTTGCTGTGCTTCAGGCTCGGCGTCGTACAACTCACGGGAGCTGCTCCAACGACGAAACCCTCCATCACAGCGGAGCAGTACCTCGGGCTGCATCTCCAGACGCATAAGATCTTCTTCCCCTCCTCCGACAGCCAAGTCAGCCGGAGCATCCTCACCGGCCAACCCAATCACGCTGAGATCGACATGGCTTCACCAAAGAGGTTGTGCACTTGTTGCATCTCTTTTTTACTCTACATGTTATATATATATATTGTCCACTGAGCACTCATAGTAACGGTAAATACGATTATTTTATCCTACTATATGACAAGCAATGAGGTACCAAGCAACTTAGCTATCCGTGATGGACTCTCTTGAATGCCATCATTATTTATCTCTGCGTGTTTGAGCTGTGCATTTGTCGATGGGCCTGGGAGTTGAGCTAGTATGGCAGTGGTCTGGGTCCAAAGTAATAGAAGTAGCACAAAAAAAAATTTAGTGTAGGATTTTCCTTGCTCAAGCCTACCTACTAGAATCGCCAGTGCTTGAAAGGAAAAGTGAATGAAAAACATAGGAATTGGAAAGTTTCCTATGGTACTACTTTTCATGAATTTGGTGCAAAGGAATAGAGCAAAGGAAAACTGTAGGATTTGTTCCTTTAGTGTCTCCTTGAAAGAAAAATCGTAGGAATTCTAATTTCCACTTGTCCTCCTTTTCATATTCCTATTCATCAAGCACAAGACTAAGAGATAGTAGCATAATAGCATTATAACCGTACATTTTCTTGTGGTTTGACTTAATCTCACCATGCTTTTTTGCATCCTGTGATCTTCCAATTGTTGTGAATCAAACACCCAGATTGGCAGAAATCATGTGTTTTTAAATTCTCTGTTTTGCACGTGCATTCCTATCCTATTCCTGGCTATTTCCTATCCCTGCACTATTAGAATCCTCAAATTCAAAAAAGCCCTTACTCAACTACTTCTGTTACATATATGTGTCAAAGAAAACCTTGTTTGGTTTGTCCTGCTCCTGCAGCGCTGTGTTCCACCCCAGCTCAGTGATGACCCACAAGTATAGGGGATCTATCGTAGTCCTTTCGATAAGTAAGAGTGTCGAACCCAATGAGGAGCAGAAGGAAATGAAAAGCGCTTTTTAGTAAGGTTTTCTCTGCAAGCACTGAAATTGTAGGTAACAGATAGTTTTGTGATAAGATAAATTGTAACGGGTAACAAGCAATGAAAGAAAATAAAGTGCAGCAAGGTGGCCTAATCCTTTTTGTAGCAAAGGACAAGCCTGGAAAATTTCTTATAATGAGAAAAGAGCTCCCGAGGACACATGGGAATTATCGTCAAGCTAGTTTTCATCACGCTCATATGATTCACGTTCGGTACTTTGATAATTTGATATGTGGGTGGACCGGTGCTTGGGTACTGCCCTTACTTGGAAAAGCATCCCACTTATGATTAACCCCTATTGCAAGCATCTGCAACTACAAAAGAAGTATTAAGGTAAACCTAACCACAACATTAGACATATGGATCCAAATCAGCCCCTTACGAAGCAACGCATAAACTAGGGTTTAAGCTTCTGTCACTCTAGCAACCCATCATCTACTTATTACTTCCCAATGCCTTCCTATAGGCCCAAATAATGGTGAAGTGTCATGTAGTCGACGTTCACATAACACCACTAGAGGAAAGACAATACATCTCATCAAAATATTGAACGAATACCAAATTCACATGACTATTAATAGCAAGACTTCACCCATGTCCTCAGGAACAAACGTAGCTACTCACAAAGCATATTCATGTTCATAATAAGAGGAGTAATAATATGCATTAAGGATCTGAACATATGATCTTCCACCAAATAAACCAATTAGCATCAACTACAAGGAGTAATCAACACTACTAGCAACCCACAGGTACCAATTTGTTGTTTTGGATACAAGAGATGAACTAGGCTTTGAGAGGAGATGGTGCTGGTGAAGATGTTGATGGAGATTGACCCCCTCCCGATGAGAGGACCGTTGGTGATGATGATGGTGATGATTTCCCCCTCCCGGAGGGAAGTTTCCCTGGGAGAACAGCTCAGCCGGAGCCCTAGATTGGTTCCGCCAAGGTTCCGCTTCGTGGCAGCGGAGCTTCGTCTCGTAAGCTTGCCTCTGATTTTTTCCAAGGTAAAAGCCTTCAAATAGCAGAAGACGGGCACCGGAGGGCCACCAGGGGGCCCAGGAGACAGGGGGCGCGCCCCCACCCTCCTGGCCAGGGTGTGGGCCCTCTCTTGTGCTTTTTTCGCTCAATAATTCTTATTAATTCCAAAACTGACTTCCGTGGAGTTTCATGATTTTTGGAGCTATGCAGGATAGGTTTCCAATATTTGCTCCTTTTCCAGCCAGAATTCCAGCTGTCGGCATTCCCCCTTTTCATGGTAAACCTTGTAAAATAAGAGAGAATAGCCATAAGTATTGAGACATAATGTGCAATAACCGCCCATAATGCAACAAATATTGATATAAAAGCATGATGCAAAATGGACGTATCACTCAGGTGCTCCAACGACGGGAAGGGTTCACCACAGCAGGGATCCGCTCTCCAGACTGTCTTTCGCCGCCTCAGATCTTCTTCCTTGCCGCTGGCAGCCACGACAACTACATTACCATCATCAACTGAGCAGATGACCTTCAGCAGTACACTGGTCCGCAAGAGAGGTCACACTCTTTCGTGTCTGCTTATGTTATGCGTCGCTTAATATGATGACATGCTACATTATCGTCTTGTTCACCTATGAGAGTCCGAGTTAGGTCCAAACTAATGCTGAAACCTGATTTGTTTAAATGGTTGTGGTGTACATATTGGGGCAGCAATCAGTACTATATGTCTACTATCTGGTTAATCTTTGGGTGTCTACTATGAGTTTCATGTTGGGTGCAAACAAACATTAAAGGAGCCATTATTTGTATTTTTTAACTAAAGCTATTATCTGCCTGCTATCATTGGTTTTGGGTCTATCCACAGTTTGCTACCATCACTCTGGATTTGTGCATGCACTCCTTAAATAATCTCACTATGTTTTATTCCTATGCATGCCAGTTATTGTACACAATGGAAGTGATCATGTAGAGCAAAAGAGACGAGCCTTGCGTGGCAATAAAATTTCATGCAGACGTCGCTCCATGGTGGGCGCAAAGGCAGCCCCCCTCCACCCATTTCGAATAGTAATCAAGAGGAAGATAACTGTTCTGAGGGGGATTCGGAAGGAGAAGACCACTCCTATTTACCCCATGAGGTCTTCGCTCTAACTTGGCATGCTAATGTTGGTAATATCATGCATATGGTGCCTTTCATTGCTTAATGTATACATTAAAGATGTCATCTGCTTAGTTTAGACATGCTTTGTGTCAATGCCATCTGTTTAGTTTCTTTATCGTATATGTGAATCATGCAATGCCATCTTGTTTAGTCAGCCATCATATATGTGAATTTTGCAATGCCACCCTGGTTAGCCAGTCATCTTATATGTGAATTATATCATGCCATCATTTTTTATTACATGTTAAATTTGTCAACAATTTTAGTACATTCAATTACTCTTCCTGTGCATCAGCCACTCGGCACGGTCATGGAAAAATCTGGAGTGGAAACAAGGTCTTCAGAGTAGACAATGCTATCTGATGAAGCGCATGTCTTGCTGGTTACTGATAGCTCCTCAGAGAAGGATTCAGAGACAGATGACCAGTCATATCCCCCCCCCCCCGAGGTGCATGCTCTAACTTGGCAGGTTTATGTTGCTCATGTCGTGCATATGGTATCTTGCATTGCTATGTCATTTGCTTAGTTTAGACATGCTTTGTGTGAATGCCACCTGTTTAGTGTCTAATTACAATATATGTGAATTATGCAATGCCATCTTGTTGCAAGACATTATATATGTGAA
>LT934117.1:736029782-736043602 GCA_900231445.1 Triticum turgidum subsp. durum | reverse complement strand
TAACTAGTTTATTTTTAGTAAATGCTTAGTTGAACTAGTTGAATTAATATATAGAACTAGTTTATTTCTAGTAAATGCTTAGTTGAACTAATTGAATTAATATAACTAGTTTTTTTTAATTAGTAAATGCTTAGTTGAATTAGTTGAATTAATATAACTATTTTATTTTTAGTAAATGTTTAGTTGAACTAGTTGAATTAATATATATATATATATATATATATATATATATATATATAGAACTAGTTTATTTTTAGTAAATGCTTAGTTGAACTAATTGAATTAATATAACTAGTTTATTTTTAGTAAATGCTTAGTTGAGTTAATAGAAGTAGTTGAATTAATTGAATTACTGAGTATTTAATGTTTCGCCTAATATGAACATAAGAAATGTCGTCTGACGACGGAAAAAATTTCATTATGTGCGAATACTGTGAAGACCAGCGCGGCCTGTGCGACAGAAATTTCCTTGTTGATGGTAGGCGATTCAACATCAAGCTGGATGAGACATTCGAATTCCATACAGTAAGTCACAACGACAAGTCTGTTTTCGTAATTAAGCATGACTTATATATGCTTCATTTGCCTGACTTATAATTTTTAATTTTCACTATTCTACTAGCGCATCCCCTGCCATGCAAGAATTTTTGTCTTGGAGAAGATATGTTTCAAAGATATGGAAACTATTGAGGTAAAGAGAGTTTACCTGAAAACTGAGCATGATGGTTATACTTTCAACGTCAAAGTATACAATACACACACGTACACCTATTGTGAATGCAAAACTTGGCAAGCACTATGCAAGGCTTATGCATTTGAGCCTGGTATGGTTATCACCTTTGATATTCGTCCGGAAGATCATATTGAAAGTAATAGAGATATATGGGTCAATGTGCAAACGCCTCCAGTTCTACCATTATGTGAGTTCTTCTCAACTATATATTTGTCTTTGATATTGCTTATTCAAAAATAACTGACAACTAATTTCTATTGACAGCTTATCTCCATTCAACCAAACATGTCCGGCGCTTGGTAGACAGGACCTACTACTGTCCCGGAGCTGAACTAAACTGCGAGGAGATAAGTCATTATGTTTCATGGCTTGAGGATCTTCATACTGTCAAGACAAATTTTCTTCCTGCACTTAGAAATGTTAGTACTCAAAACGTGCGACCAATAGTGATGGTATTGAACTACGGTCACATCTATTTAGGAATGATGGTAAGATATTTACTATTTGTCCTCAGTGCATATTCTGCATACATAATTTTTTGCTAAACTTTCATTGCTAAGTATATTAATTAAGTACTATACGATGTTCTTCAACGGGGACTCCCGATGACAGTTGTGCCTCAGGGGTTCGAGACTAAAGGTCGCATGTCAATTGTTAGCTTACGGCCAAGATATCCTGCATTGCACATGAATGCATTGAGGATTTCTAGAAGCGATGAATGCTTAATAGTGAAAGATTGGAGGAAAATTGTTAACAATCGCAGAGAAGTACTAGGGGGCAGCAATGAGAAGCACAACCCATGATTAGGAGACAGATTCATCTGCATGCTCCAGTATGATCAATCAGGAGAGCTATACATGTTCTATGCTATTTTACCAGAGAGCGAGTAGCTAGCAGGAGTGATTTAGCTAGTTCATACTGCTCTTAGTACTTGTCCTTTCATGTCCGTGTTCTTCGTTCTGAACTTAAGTGATTTGCTTTTGTGGTGTTATATATGAACGCTTATAATATCATGACAATCATGTTGAACTCGATGATATTTTTGCTTCTGGTACAAGTGAATGTTTCTTCTTTAAGCTAGTAGTGCTGATGATTAGATAGTTAGCGGTGGTAATGCATGACTATGATGATTAATATGATGATGATGATGAGTTATTATATCATTTAATGAAAGAAACCGCAGATTAGTTTTAGCTGGATATGGATCCTACCTAAGTGATCAAGTATATGCCATATCCATATATATTATAGTTGATCAAGAATTAATATGGATATGTCATATACTTGATCACTTAGCTAGCTAGCTATATATATAGCTAGATATCCAATTAATGCATCCAGTCGAAACTAATCCGCGGTACTTTCACCTAATGATTTAACAACTCATTATAATGTAAAACAATCACTAAATTAAATTGAAAACAAAAAATTAAAGAAAACTTAAAAAAACCCAAAAATTTAGTACCGGTTGGTGTTACCAACCAGTACTAATGCCCTACATGCAAACGGGCCTGGCTCGTGCCACGTGGTGGCACTTTAGCGCCGGTTCGTGATGACCCGGTACTAAAGGGAGGGGACCTTTAGTCCCCACTCTTTAGTGCTGGTTGGCGAACCGGCACTAAAGGCCGTCACGAACCGGCACTAAAGGCCGGTTCTGTACTAGTGTAGATTTCGTGCACTTTCCAACCCAATTGGATTCACCTTCAAATTCGTCTGGAGAGTTGAGTTATGGATGAAACAATCTGATGCTACAGCAGAATCCGAGTTAAACTACAAGTCCAAAGGTGTTACATCACCTCCACTTGGGCCCATTGGCCTTGTACGACCTAGGGTTAGTTTTAGGCTGCCTTGCGACGTCCTCCCTGTTGGGGAACGTTGCAGAAAATTAAAATTTTTCCTACGGTTTCACCAAGATCCATCTATGAGTTCATCTAAGCAACGAGTCAAGGGAGTGAGTTTGCATCTACGTACCACTTGTATATCGCGTGCGGAAGCGTTCAAGGGAAGGGTGATGATGGAGTCGTACTCGTTGTGATTCAGATCACCAATGACCAAGTGCTGAACGGACAGCACCTCCGCGTTCAACACACGTACGGGACAGACGACGTCTCCTCCATCTTGATTATTCGGAAAAGGTTAATTCCGGAACTCTTAGAACCACGGCATTCAGCAACTCTGCCAATCCTTTATTGAATTATATACATTCCTAGTAGATGTTTGAACTTTGAAATCTTACCATCAAGTAACCTGCAGGCTGCCTCAACTTTGCTCTCTGCGCTATAATCTTGCCATGAATAACATAAGTGGACTGAGGAGGTACCAGATAGCAAAACTATACAGGGAAGATACCGAGAATTCTACCAGTGTGACTTTGCCATTGTTGGAGTATATGCATGAGCCAATGGAATTCTGACAGAATTGCTGGATAGGCTAGATATTGGCACGTGTGATAAAACTAAATCACTGAAAGTTGCTTCATGTCATGCTGGAGATCTACGGTGTGCCACCTGACAAGTTCAGAATGGTCTTCTGAACCATCGACAAGCTTGACACACTGACATTCAAAGAGGTTAAGTAAGAACTGGTATGCAGGCAGTGGTAGTAACTACTCTGTTTCTTGGTAGTAGATCATACTGACACGCATCATTCTTTCGCTCTGTCGGCCTAAATGAGGTACCCTCTTCTCTCCCCCCTGCTCCTGCTTTGTTCTTCAGATTAGCATCCATTTCTGTGATAAATGACTATGTCTAGGATCTACTCTCCTGAGCTCTCTAAAACCTTACATTTTGGATTGTATGCACAGCCAAAATTTCAAAAACTGTTACTGGTAGTATTCGAGAATTTCTATGACAAAATACATGACTTTGTTGTAAATGTCCAAACACAAAAATTGGCTTTTTTCAAACACAAACATGGCGTTGTTTACTACAGTATGGTCGCAAAGAAGAAATCTTCAAGCATTGATATACAAAACAGAGTTTCCTTCTTTGCTTCGCTAAGACAATCAAACACGCACAAAGCGGGAGTTCCTGGTAAAATAGGTTAACACAAACTCTACATTGCCTGCATGCATTTGAAGGCAATGTACCTTCGTAAAACTCCAGCACTTTGTGCAAGAGACCTCCATACACCAACTGAACCATGTGACTGCTATTTAGTTAAATATAGGGTACAAAAATCCCAATCAAACACGTACTGTGGGATATATACATACCATAACCGAACACGAGGTAAGTTCAAAAAGATAAATAATGGAAGTCACATTACAATAGAAGTACAAATTACAAGAATCAGTGACGGATTCAGCAGTACCACATACCTATGCATTACAATATTCAATAATGGATGCAGTCTGTTTATTTAGCCCTCGAGAAGGCGACGCAGACTTGATGAAACAACCCCCACTTAATTATACAACACGTACCAGATGATTTGTTGGTCAATCAAAAGATATTCCAGTCTCTTCACTCGGTGATTATCTTTGGCCACTTGTTGGCATACTTTTCATCCAAGTACTTGGGGGTGTCCTTCAAATCTTGTACCAAGAACTTGGTTATTTCATCTGCTTGATTACCAACACTGAGATGCACCTCTTGGAGGCTCTTGAGAGTCTCAAAGCCGTAAATCCCTTCAAAGGCTTCAAACCGCATATCAATCCTCTCCAGTGCTGGCATTACCTCTTTTCCTGTAACTGCAAAACTCAGCCTTGGCACCATAGTTGCAAAGAAGCGAAGAAGCTTTAGACTCTTGAATCCTCCAGGTGGAATAATGATCTCCCTATCGGTAAGTTGTATATTTTCCTCAAGAATGTCCACTATGTCCCTATTATCCTTGGTTGCATTGAGTGTAAAGGTGAGCGTAAACAATTTGGGAAGGTCCTGGATGAGCTTGAAAGTATCAGTCCGAAGAACTGCCACAGAAAGGGTCAGCTTATAGAGGTTATTGAGTTCTTCGATCCACTTTGGGGGCCTTTCCATCTTGCCAGACAACTCTAGGCCGATGATGTATCTTGGAGGAGTGGTCATGGTGTCTAGTGAGTTGATAAAATTAGAGCTCTCATCATTGATTGCCAATGTCTGCAGACCGCAGCTATAGAGGTACTCAATGGAGGAGCGTAATTGTTTGAAGGTCTGACCGCCCTCCCTTATATTGAGCTTGTAAATGGCAAGTTTCCTTAGCCCTGTCAGCTGATGAAGGCTTGCTACAGCTGATGAGTCCTCATTGATCTCAATCCCTGACAAGATACGAAGTGCTTTCATCGGCTCCTTGTTCTTCTCATGTGGCAACTTCAAAGCCTTCTTTGTGTTTTTGTTCCCTCCAAGCATGCTACGGAGCTGTTTGAGCTGTCCAAAAGCTTTTGGCAGCACCCCGACATTTGTCTCCCTTATGTCAAGAGTTTCTAGATACTGGAGCTTCTCGATCTTTGATGGAATCTCAGAAACCTCTGTTCGTCGGAGGCTCAAATACTTCAACACAAGCATTTTAATATGTCATTCATATGCTTATCTGTCAAACCCTTCCAGCCCCCAAGATCTAGCACTTGTATTATTCCATTGTTGAACGAATGGAAAGGGAGCCGTCTGTTCTGGCTTCCAAACGCTGTCAGTGACCGCACTTGAGACAAGTTCTTGCCTTTTGTTGAATTCCCATGCTTGGAACCACTGCTTTGCATGGAGAGTCGACGGACTTTGTTGCTAGGAGTTGGCATCAGCCAATGTCCACCAACAACAGTAATAAAATTCTCTTCGCTTGACTTGGACACGATATATTCCAGGATCATGTCATGAACTTTAAAGGATTTTACCTTCCCGTTGCTGCTGTGATCCACAGGGCATATTATCTTCCTGCTTACAAGCTGATTGAAGTATGTTTCTGCCACTTCCTCTGCACTCAGCCCTTGCTTCTCAGCGACGAAACATTCTGATATCCATCGTCGGGTCAGACGCTTCTTACTAACTTTCGAGCCCTTGGGGAATATGCTCAGATACAATGAGCAGGTCTTGAGATCTGCTGGAAAATCATTATAGCAATAATCAAGTATCCTTGTGACCCCCTCCAATGTAAGGGGAGCCACCTGCTCCGGAAATAATGACTTGCAAACTTTACTCCAATGATCATTGTTTTTTGTTGGGTTGCAAGCCACAAGGCCAGCCATGGTGACTATGGCCAAAGGCAGCCCCCCACAATATTTCCATATCTCCTCATGGACCTCTTCTATCTCCCTTTCTTTGCTTCTCTGTGGATTAGAAACACGGTCATCGAACGGACCTTTGGCATTGGCATCACTTGGGACATCGGCTGAATGCAGATGATCTGTTCCATCTCCTTCAGAGGACTCAGCACCAACAGCTTGAGATCTTGTATCCATTCTTTCACTTTCTTGGCTGCTTGGGGATTCAGAAACACCCTGATGAAATAGACTTTTGGAGTCGGCATCACTTAGGGCATTAACTGTATGCAGATAATCAGTTCCATCTCTTTCTGAGCAAGCCGCACCAACAGCTTGAAATCTTGTAGTTACTATTACTCTACTATCCTTATTATTATCATGTGGCAACCAATTTCTAATGGTCTCCCATGTTTGTACAGACCATATATCATCAATCAAGAGGAGATACCTGCCAAAAAACAGGAAAAAAATACGAGTGAGAAGAAACATCCTTAGCTTATTTAAGTTCATACCACTGAGAAAAAAAGTCCTCCGAACAGTCCAAGAGAGCCTTATACGTATTCAGATTCAACACAAATTTAACTAGTTCGACCCAACCTATGTCCAAATTGCCATATTTTTATGAATTGGATGGATATAATTTTATGATTTTGATTCTACTTTTTAGGTCCAATTTTAGTATGTTACCTGCTACGTTTAATGTCTGCCACTAGGTTTTTCTTCTCCAACTTCCCTCTGTTGCCGCCCTCCTGCCCCTCCTCCTTTGGATTGATTTGATTGTCTGCTGGCTTGATTTGAGCAAGAACATCCCTGAGGACTTCATCTTCATCGAAGTTCTGAGACACTGTGACTGACGCCCGGCAGTCAAATTCATTCCTGAAATCTCGGTACAGTGCCATGGCAATGGTGGTCTTTCCCACACCACCAAATCCAATCAATGACACAACAGCTCGATGAGAGCCTTTATCATGTTTGGCTAGCCAACCCCTGAGCTTCTTCATGTCCACCTTCACTCCCACGGGGTTCTCTGTGCGGATGAGCTGACTGCTCGCCACCAAATGCTCAGCAATGCCATACGTAACAGCATGGGTTGCTCCGGCTCCGGAGCTTGTTCTTGGGTTTGGGTTGTTCACTCCATATCTGCTGCGCCTCTCAGCAATGTACTGTGCCCGGACCTTGAGCTCGGCAATCTTGGAGGCAATGTCACGGCGAGGCCAGAACGTCCACATCTCGTAGACTATCGTCACGATGAAGGAGCATCTTGCATCGCTGAGAGAGTCCTGAGGGAGGCGATGAGCAAAGTCATCGATGCAGTCTTCCATGTCGTATGCCATGTCACGAATCTGCTTCATCCAGTTCTTGAGCCGGCGATCGTGGTCATCCAGGGCAGAGCCGAGGTCGCCAAGAAAGGCCTGCATGCTGGCGAGCTCGTCGCTGATGTACTGGATGTCGCCGCGGACGCTGCGGATCAGAGTGTACTCTTGGGCAAGGAGACCGCCCAACTTGCCTAGGAGAGATCTCATGGTGGCTTCCGAAGCACCCACTACAAACTCCATCTTCTCCTTCGATCTGTGTGCTCTTCACTAGTACAATCTGCCTCCCGTTGTTGTAACTTGCAAGTGCAAAGACAGTGCTCAGCAGTTGTTGATCTATGGAAAGAATGGAAAAAAGGAAGATAAGGGTCAGCATTGATTATGGCTAGAAAATAATTAATCATGAAAAGTCTCCACAATCAGATCATGGAACAATTCTAGCGATTATCAATTTGCCTCCAATCAAAGAAACTATACAAACAAAAGTTTCACTGATGACTGCATTTTATGCATACAACCCTAATATCATGGCTTATAGAATTTGCTAACCACAATATATATCAACACCACTAGGTTATCCCCAAAAATCAAATGAAAACCAACAATGCCTAAAGATTGCATATGATGCTGAGGAAATTGGGGATGTTATGCACTTCATGGGATTTTCCGATTTGTACTTTCTATATGTCACAATGCTAATTAATTGAGTGAAAAACACGTTCGCAATGATGGTAGGTTGTCAAGATCAACTGCCATGGCAACTGGAACAAAAAGCTAACAGACAACAGAAAATGGAGTTGGGGGCAGAGGAGGCACCTGCAAACTGGACAAAAAGCTGCTGGTCACTGAAGAGTCTTGAGCAGACACTGGGCAGGGCAGCCACCGTCGAAGGCAGCGGCTGCACAGGCAGGTGGAAGCAGGTGCGGTGTACTCCTGTCAAACTCTATTTTCATGGTTGCTTCCTAAGCACCCACCACAATCTCCATCTTCACCTTCTCTGTTGTTCCAAGTGCAGCAAAGGATGAGTGGGCCACAAAAAGTTCAAATCAAGCATAGACAGAGCTAACTTCCGTTGCCACCTCCTCAGCAGTTGTCAATCTATCTATAAAAGGAAAGGGAAAACACCGCAAAGGCGGGTCATCTATCATGGTGAGAAAAATAATTTAGGTAATGAAACACTAAATCGTCCCCAACCAAATAACCTACCTATGGGAAATATGGCAACTTGTACTCGGGTGGAAATTTACTCATTGATAGACGACATGTGGCAATTTACTCACCGATAGATGATAGATGCTAGATAATACTCTGTTTTTTAGGCATCTAGTGCACCCTGTAGTATGACTAGAAGATCTGGCTAATTAACCACAAGACTGAAACGAAAATCAACAAAATGTTAGGTCTCACATCTTTTGTCCATGCTTGCGCAGTAATGAAATAAATGTTCAGGCAATTCTAGACATTACGTAGTTTCCAGTTTTCTTGTCAACTTGGCTATGCTCCTGATTGGTCCGATCTCTCTTCCTCTCTTGCCTCAAAAAGAAGAGAGAAACAAGAAGGGGGAGCACGAGAGGTGGGCACCTGCGATGCTGGCCGCCGAATAGGCTTTAGCAGCCAGTGACTGCCGTCTAAGGTGTCAGCGGTGGAGGCCTCTGCGGTGGCTCCCGGCCGGGCAGAGGATTTAGCAGGCGGCTGGATGGACACTGCAAGCAGCCAGCATCTGTGTTAGATTGTTTCTTGGGTAGAGGGCGGGGAATCGAGGATGGTGGTGGACACAAGTAAAGTTGGCAAGCTGCTGGGCTTTTGCTTTTGCTGCTTTGCTTGCTGCATGCATGATTGACGTCACATTGAGAAGGGCTGCTTTTGCTGCTTTGCTGCGTGCATGCATCAACTTTGCTCCTTTGAGAAGGGAAGCATCATTCCTTTGAGAAGGGAAGCATCATTCCTGAGAAAAAAGAAGCGGTGACGCGTTATTGAATCATTTGAGGAAAGGAACAAGGTGCAACATTTTTCATTAGCGTCATTTCATCACTTATGAGGCACATCATTTTCTCTGGATTATGGAAGACACCAAAGAATAGCACACATCATAAATTCATCGTTACATCGCTGCGCTCAAAGCAAAATGGCAAGCTTGAAATGACAGTGTTCGCCAATAACAAAGAAAAAGAAAAGGGAAGGGTGATTCTTTTGGGAAAGAACCGGGTAGCTTTGCTGGTTCTCCAAGGAATGCATCCACCAAGAGGAACTCTATTCTTGGGGTAAGTAAATTAAGGCGAGAATCCTGTTCTGTTCCTTGCTTCGCTAGCACAAATGGAGCACTGCTTTTTCGAAAGCAAAAGCAGTAAAAGTAAAAAACTTCTCCAATATAAAAGGGAAAAGAAGAAGATAATTATAAGCTTCCGGCTTGTGTTTGGTTATCAGTTTGGTGCAATACGTTGAGATCGCTTGTCTTGTGGGAGTAGCCATTCATTCATTAGAAAAATCAAAAGAAGCACAATGATCAAGGCAAAGAACCATTTTTCTATTTGTTGGAATCTGGGTTTGCTGCAAGAACCAGGAGAAGGCATAACTTGATCTCACCTCTGCTATGATAACCAGCTGAAGTAACCATTTGGAGGTTGATCTCCACATTCCACCCAGATAGACACAATTCGCAAGGACAGCTGCCGGACCGGCGTCGGCTTCCACACACACACATATATGATCTTTGGCGGCGGCGCTCCAGTGCATACAGCCTGCACGGCCTAGCTGAGCCATGGAGGGAGCTCCCGTGACAGCAGCCACGGGGGTCTTGGGGCCCGTCGTTGTGAAGCTGGGTGCTTTGCTGGGCAGCGAGTACAAGCTTCGGCGCCAGACTCGGAAGGACATAAAGTTCATCAAATCCAAGCTCAAGCCTGTGCACTCTATCCTTTGGGCGACATGGGAGAGGGAGATTCTCGATGCGGAATCCAAGTACCTGAAGAAAGAAGCGCTGGATCTCGCTGATGATATGCTGGACGCTATTGACGACTTCATCCTCACCATGGAGCCCAGTCGCAGAAACAAGCACTTGATGGTGCAGAGCAAGATCAAAGCCAGCCGTCCTTTCCAAGAATTCAAGACGAGAGTAGATGACGTGTCGGGCCGGTGCCACAGCAACTGGAAGTGGGAGAAGAGCAAGCGTGCTGAATCCATCTCCAGCTTATTTTCAAGAAGAAACGCCAATTCCAGCGCCTCCAGCAAAGCGCCTCCTCCTCGAGCTCCATTTGTCCGGAAGGATGCATCAAAGCTCATCGGTCTGGAAACATGGAGGAATGAGCTCATCAGACACCTGGTAGAAGAAGAAGAGAGCACAAGTGTGCAGCCGCAGCTCAAAATGGCATCCATTGTTGGAATGGCTGGTGTGGGAAAAACAACCCTTGCCAACCTTGTTTACGAGGAGATTGGAAATAAGTTCCAGTCCCGGGCTTTTGTGTCCGTCACTCCAACTCCCAACATGAAGGAGGTTCTCACGAGTATTCTCCGACAAGTAGGATCTCAACCACTTGGTGACACCGAAGCAAGGACAACAGAAGATATCATCCACGACATATCGAATTTCCTAGAGGACAAAAGGTGCGCAAATTTATAGCTTCAATTTAATTAATGTTTTTTGAAATGTCCATCGTAAGGGTCAGAATTTCAAATTTAGATTTAAGAAGAGGTGGTTTCAAAAATTAATTCGGTAAAGCTGTTTGAAATCTGAACAAAATTCAACAAAAAATCCTGTGGATTTTTGGCAAAACAAACTGAACTCTATATGAAATCAGTCATGAACCAAATGAAATTTGAGAAGGAAGTAACAGTTTCGGTGCCGCCTATATTGCATTCAAATTACCACTCGTGGTACTTATCAAAGTGATTTAAAGATCTGACCTCTAGGCTCAATAAAGCAAATAGACAATAATTAAACTATTTTACTTTTCACACGTTTTTGCTTGACGACTAATCGGCTAAACAAATCTCATTTTCGTTCATCTATGATCAACTCAAGGGTTCTAGACTCAACATTATCATGTTTACAAGTACACAGTATTCAAGTTATTTGAATAACATATTTAGAAGATTATATCGATAACTCAATTCGGAACCCGAGCTCAGATGCACCTGGTGAACAGTAAACTGAAGAAAAAAAGAGGGAAAATTCAAAAAAATCTGAATTTTTTTTTGTTGAAAGATGCATAAGTGCGTGATGTTCGTGCCAAATTTCAGAGCATTTGGGCATGTGAGCAGCTCTCAGGAAAAAAAAGCCAAAATCAGGTCTAAACAGTACAAAAGAGTAAACTTTTTGGCAGACCCCAATTTTGTCTTTTTCACTGAGAGCTTCTCAGATGTTTAAATGTTCTCAAATTTGGCACGAACATCACGCATTTAATCATCCTTCACCACAAAAAAATAATTTTTCTAGTATATTAATTGATTCTGATGTTCATATCCGGGCTCATCAGAGGCCGGGAGCCAAATCGCTACTTCCCTATTATATCTATTATAATATTAAAGCAACAGGAAAATAACGGTTCAGGTGAAGCAAAAAAATTGGCTTGGATTTAGTATACACAAACATTGAACATTTTGATTCCAATTTAGGAAACTGGCTAGATACACAAGCAAGACAAATCCTTCAGGAGAAGGAAACGATGAAGACACACATGCATGGACATATGGTAGAATCCTTTTCGGTGGACTGTGTTAGAACATAGAACATTAAAGCAAATAAAATAATACTCGCAAATAAAATAGTATCATATTATGATGGTCTACATTTCATACAAAGCAAATTATAGTAATGGATATAAACATAAATTGGAAGAAAAACAACTCGCCAACATAAGTAGATATTTTATTTTGACCTTAAAAAATCCACTTAGTGTATTCCAGCTCCTGGTGAAGGACGAGGAGATTAAACATAGAAGGCGGGAGTACTTCGACAAAACGGCCGGAGTACCTCGACAAGCTGTTCAATGGGGAGAATGAGAGCTCTACCATTAAACTGATGACTCATTTGATTATACCAGCCGTCATTTTGTACGGCTACTCTAGGAGTCTGAGGTTAAGGAGGCTTTAAAACGTATGAATGGAGGCAAGACGATGGGCCCTGATTGTATCCCCATTGAGACAACGATAGTATGGCCAACTAAGCTTTCAACCTCACTTTTCGGGCAAACAAGATGCCAGAAGAATCAGTACCAATCTTCAAGAACAAGGGGGATGTTCAGAGTTATACTAATTACCGTGGAATTAAGATGATGAGCCATATAATGAAGCTACGGGTGAGAGTCAATGAGCACCGCCTAAGAAGAATGACAAGCGTGACCAAAATCAGTTTGGTTTCATGTCTGAGAGGTTGACCATGGAAGCTATTTTTCTTGGTACGATAACTTATGGGGAGATAAATGGGGCAAAAGAAGGACCTGCATATGATGTTCATTGACTCGGAGAAGGCGCACCATAAGATACCGTGGAATATCATGTGGTGGGCCTTGGAGAAACACAAAAATCCCAGCAAAGTACATTACCCTCATCAAGAACATATACGATAATGTTGTGAAAACTATTCGAACAAGTGATGGCGACACTGATGACTTCCCAATTGAAAGAGAACTGCATTAGGGATCAGTTTTACCCTTATCTTTTTTGCTTTGGTGATGGATGAGGTCATAAGGGATATACAAGGGGATATCCCATGGTGTATGCTCTTCGTGGACCATGTGGTGCTAGTCGATGATAGTTGGATGAGGGTTAATAGGAAGTTAGAGCTATGGAGACAAACCTTAGAATCTAAAGGTTTTAGACTTAGTAGAACTAAAACCGAGTACATGAGGTGTTGTTGCAGTACTACTAGGCACAAGGAGGAGTTTAGCCTTGATGGGCAGGTGGTACCTCAGAAGCATACCTTTCGATATTTTGGTTGATGCTGCAGAAAGATGGGGTATCGATGAAGATGTGAGCTATCAAATCAAAGCTTGATAGATGAAGTGGCGTCAAACTTCTGAAATTTTCTGTGACAAGAGAGTGCCAAAAAAGCTAAAGGAAGGTTCTATATGATAGTGATTCGACCTGCAATATTGCATGACGTTGAGTGTCGGATGACTGAAAGGCGACACGTTGAACGGTTAGGTGTGGCGGAGATGTGCATGATAAGGTGGATGTGCAACCATGCAAGGAAGGCCTGAATTCGGAATGATGATAGACGAGATAGAGTTGGGGTGGCACCAATTGAAGAAAAGCTTGTCCAGTATCATCTGAGATGGTTTGGGTATATTCCACGTAGGCCTCCAGAAATTTTAGTACATAGCGTACCACTAAAGCATGCTCATAATCTCAAGAGAGGTCGGGGTAAACCGAACTTGACATGGGAGGAGTCTGTAAAGAGAGATCTGAAGGACTGGAGTATCATCAAAGAACTAGCCATGGAGAGGGGTGCGTGGAAGATTGTTATCCATGTGCGAGAACCATGAGTTGGTTGCAAGATCTTTTGGGTTTTAGCTCTAGCCTACCCCAACTTATTTGGGACTAAAATCTTTGTTGTTGTTAGTGTATTTCAGCTACAAACTAATGTATAAATAACAATTACAAATGTGAA
>LT934117.1:736015366-736029506 GCA_900231445.1 Triticum turgidum subsp. durum | reverse complement strand
AAGAAAGCCAGATTTTTGGCATGCTATGAGAAAAGTGTCATTAAAAGGGAAAAAATTGAGAACTAAAAATCCCAGTTATGCAAACCAAAAATTGTCATTCGTCTTTACCAAACAAATTTTGCATGGACAAAAAGATCTTTGTTTATGCAATGGCACGAAAAGTGAAAAGTCATGGCAATTTGCATTGTACGCAGTGACAAACACGTGGACTAAAAATCTCATGAAAAAAAATATGAAAGTGAAATTTGCCAAAAGTAAAAAAATGGACATGGACCATGAAAAGTTAAATTGCCATGACAAAAAATGGAAGAAATTGCCATGAAAATATCAAAGTATAATGGACATGTATGTAAAGGTAAATTTGTCATGGCAATATTGGTTATTTTGCCATGGCAAATAAATGTGAAAGTTCCATGGAAAATAAAATGTAAAAATTGCCATGGCAATAATCGTTAAATATTTTCCATGTCGATACAGGTAATTTAGCCATGGAAATAAATGTAAATTAGCCATGGCAAATGAAGAGTAAAAATTGCGATAGCAATAAAAGTTCAAAATTACCATGGCCATTTAGGTAAAATGTACCATGTTCCCATGAATAAGCAAAAATTCCCATAAAAAGATGAAACTGAAATTTGCCATGGAATTAGAAAGTAAAACAATTGGACATGATACGAAAAAAGACATGGTAATTGAAACAAAAAAGACATGGTAAAATCGCCATGACAATAAAGAAGTAAATTTTGCCATGATACGAAAAAAGCAAATTCTCCATGGTATTTGAATTAAATTTGCCATGGTCAATAAATTAAGTTTTCCATGTCCATAAAAATAAGTTTGCCATGTTAGAAAAAACATAAAAAAATCCCCCTTTAGTAAAATTGCCATGGCCCATGAAGTAGTAATGCCAAGACATGGGAAAAAGAGTTTGCCATGGGCCATGAATTAAATTAGCCATTGTATTAAAGATGGAATTGATATGGTGAATGAACTAAATCTGCGTACATTACGCATATAACTATTACAAAACAAAAATCTAGAACTTGATATTTTGTTCTATCTAAATAATATATTGCAATGTGGCATAAGGCATATGGGGTGGGGGGGGGGGTCCTATAAAAATGTAAGTACCATTTTAGTTATTTTTGTCATGATGTGGAAACAAAGACATGGTAACTCAAACAAAGAGACATGGTAAAGTTACCATGGCAAGAAAAGTAAGTATTGCCATGATACGAAAAAAGACATGATCAATAAAAATGTATTCTGCCATAAACCATGACATAAGATTGTCATGGTCCATGCACTACGTTTGCCATGATGTATGGACTAGACTTTACATGGTTACATAGAAAGGAAATTTTGCCATGTTGCAAAAGAAAAAGAAAAAAAAATCCATGCTCATGGCAGAAAATACGAGCTAAATTGCCATGGAAATTTTGGAGATTGTGAACTTGAGTGACAATTGCCATCACAACAACAAAATCATCACTATATAACATGCCCAAAAAATGTGTGAAAGTGCCCATGGCAAAATAGAAGACTATATTACCATGGTCCATGCACTAAGTTTGCCATGATGTATGGACTAGACTTGCCATGCTAACATAGAAAGAAGAAGAAACATTTGCCATGCTCATGGCAAAATAAACGAGCTAAATTGCCATGTTAATTTTGGAGATTGTTAACTTGGGTGAAAATTCACATCATAGCAACAAAATCATCACTATATAACATGACCAAAAAATGTGTGAAAGTGCCCACCGTGGCATAAGAGAATACTATATTGCCATGGCAATTTACAGAATGCAAATTAGGGTGGCAAAAAAGAAGACTATATTTTCCATGTTTCTACACAAAATTGTCCCAAAAATGCAATGTTATAGTGGGAGCTAGCTCGAAAACCAACAACTTGGGGAAAAAAGACACAGATGGATCGACCTTGTGAGGGGGACATGGTGGACGACCTCTCCCCCGAAAAACTCGATGGGATCTCACCGTCCTTGCCGCGCATCAACTTGGCGTCCATGGAGTGCCAAGGTGTAAAGGTGGAGAAGGTGCGACCCCTGACGAGCTCGATGGGATCTTTCCCTCACCGCCGCGCTCGCGACCCTGGAGAAGGAGCGGCCGCCATCGCGGTGCTGGTGAACAACGGAGGAGGACCAGAGAACTGCACAGGGGAGCGCGGGAGAGCACGTGGAGCTCCTCCTCTGCCCTTGACGCATAGATGGAGGTGGCCGTGACGACCGAGTGGAGGAGTCACATCACTGGGAGTCCATACAGGGCGCGTTGCCGGGGACCATGCAGGGCGCATCGCTAGGGACCGTGCTGGGCGCATCACCAGGGATGGTGAGTTCCGCACGACGCGAGGTGTGGAGCTGCACCGCTTGGCGGCGGTGGAAACGGGAGCTGGATGACGGTGGAATTGGAGCTGGAGAGAGTGAGGGCGCGGTGGGGACAGAAGAGGATAAGGAGGAGATGTGCGCGCACCTTTCGGTCGCATGTCGCACCGAACGACTCTCAAAAAAGACGTGGCACTTGATTTGTTCCATGATACGTGCTAAGATATCGTATGCTAGTTGGAGCGTTCGGGGTGATTTGCAAAAACCTAGCATGTTTGGATTTATAGATTCTGAAAATAAATTGCCTCTAGGGCATATTTCCTTCAGAGGCAACAACGAGCATTGCTCAAGGTGTGCCACCAGTGGATGCAAAAAGAAGGCTTTGGCACCGCAAAGTATCTGGATTTATTTTTTAAAATTTCTATAAGTGTGTCTTCGTACAGATTTGGTCTTCTTAATATATATGGCCTTTGCGCAAAAGACTACTTGCTCCAGATATAACAACTAAACTAAACATACCCAATACACTTGAAAAAAAATGACGTCAAATGGATTGTCACGAACTCCAAGTTTGATCCCATTCATTCAAAAAAAAATTGGCGTTGATCACAGAACAGAACTAAATTATCGACAGACCATACCATAACCATGTAGTCTAGTCAACCAGATATAACAATTCAACCGCAAGTAGTTCTAAATCCTTAGATATTTTGGGTTAAAATTATAACGATATTGTCTCGGGTAGTTTACAACTCTCTATTAGGTAAAAGGATCACCCCACTATAGTAGAAAACTAATGATGCTCTAAATCAGATTGTCATAATATATTTGTATGTAAGATTATCAAAAGAAGGTAATATTAAATGTCACTCCTTCCGGTTTTATAATACTCAATATAAATTTAGTATTTGTACAAGTAAAAAAAAATAGTTTTTACATTGGGAGGGACCATCCGTATAAACGAAATCAATACTATATCATGATGGTAGTCATGCTACATTATCCTTGTGCTATGTATACCATACATGCATGCCCATGGGTCCACACGAGGGCTACAGGCCTAGTTGGCATACCCCTAAGGAAAAAACATTACATGTACTCCTACTTGGAAAGAGACCATGAGTCCAACTCGTATACTAGTACATGTACAATGCACGTTAGTGCTGGTCAAGCCTCAATCAACAACTGGTACTCCGTGCTACAAAGAAGGGCTATGGTTCCAGCGTAATCTGTGGCGATCGATAAGCAAAGTCGCTTATGCGGTCAGTCAGTTGATTGGCCACAACCATAATATATACGGTGTAGAATGTGGATTACTACTCAGTAAGGATGCTTTCATCAAAAAAAGAACCAATTTTGCTAAAGCACATCTAGATGTGCCATAAGTATTGCACATCTAAGTCCTATGTCATTGATTCTATGTGAAAATTCGGGTGGAAATTTCTTTTTAATTTTGCCTTTTCTTTCCATATTTGATTGTGTCACTTAGATGTGCAATAACTATGGCACATTTAGATGTGCCCTAAACAAACCCAGAAAGAATACTCTTTCAGTAAGGATGTGATTTTATTTTTTTATTTTTTTTGCAGATGACACAGGCATGAATTTCTAACTATCTTATTCTTGCGTAACCAACTTGCCTAGGTACCTAGTAATAATTGATGATATATGGCATCGTGGAGAATGGGACATCGTCAGCAAGTCTTTCCCACAAAATAATCTGGGCAGTAGGATTGTCATGACAACTCGTATTCATTCTCTACCAGGAGATGAATCTGATAATAACAAGCTTTGCATCAGAATGAACCCTTCATGGAGGAGATCTTATATGAATACGATGGCAAGTTGGTTCTACGAACCTGATGGTGGTATGCTTGACATGGGAAGATGGCTCTACAGATCTTATATGCAAGATGCCTCCTCTTATATGGAAGATGTTGCCACTCGGATGAAGCCTGACACGGTTGAGGAAGGTTTTGACTGTGACCATCCTATTGTGCGCATGTGTGGTGGTGTTCCGTTAGCACTACTTTGCATGCTTTCAGCAATGGCACTGATCCGAGAGCAACAAGAACAACTAGGGGTACATGTAAATGCAAGTGATGTGCAAGATATGATTGAGAAGCAAGTTAAGCAAAGTGGAATTCAGAACACTCCAGGGTTTGAACCATTGGTAGAGAGTTTCCAGCTTGGCTACACCGATCTTCCTCGCCATATGTTGAAGACCTGCTTGTTGTACTCCAGTGTATACCCTGAGAATCACCCTTTTAACGTGAATGATTTGGTCATGAGATGGGTCGCTGAAGGATTTACTTATAAAGAGGATGTAGCAAAAGATTACCTCAAAGAGCTTGACAACAGGGGGTTCATGTTGCGGACCCATGACGAGGCCTACCGAATGAATCCAATGATGCGAAATTTCCTTAGATGGAAATCCCGTGAAGATAATTTCATTACTTGTAGTTCCGACATCACATTGGCATATGCATGTCGAATCCATCGGCTATGTATCGACGATTATCCAGTTGATGGCGGTGCGGCGGAGGTGGTGGATACCTTGCTGGAACTGGATTGGTCCCAGATTCGATCTCTTGTTGTTTTTGAAGGTGCTAAGAGATATGTCCCTTTTGAGACGTTGGAACGTGTGCGAGTGTTGGATCTTCAATATCACCATGATTATCTTGAATTCGTAAAGTCTCCTTGGATGTCTATTCTCGAATTCGAGGCCCTTGGAAATCAACATGTGAAGGATATATGTGGTGGACTGCTCCGTGTGAGGCACCTATTCGGTCTAGAAGGAAGAGGAATCAGTGAGATACCACTGGAAATAGCAAGGCTACAACATCTGGAGACTTTGGAGGTAAGATTCACATCGATCACAGAGTTACCCAGTGAGATTAGGGACCTACAGCAATTGAAGACTCTGGCCGTGAGTCGCAACGCTAAGCTGAGAAAGCTGCCCAGGGAGATAGGGGATCTGCAACAATTAGAGACCATAGTTTTAAATAGCGCGCTAAGCATCTTAGCGTCCGACCTCTTCCAAATGCTATAGCGTGCTATAGCGGAGCTATAGCGCGCTATTTAAAATGTTTGTTCATTTGTTTGGAACAAATTCTCTTAGCGCAAGACCTTTTATAAACGCTATAGCGTGCTATAGCGGAGTTATAGCGGGCTATTTAAAATAGTGTTAGAGACTCTGGACCTGAGCTGGGTGAGGCTGACGGAGCTGCCACATGAGATCGGGAACCTCCAGAATTTGGAGAATCTGAACCTGCATCACACCAAGCTCAAAGAGCTGCCTCCGGAGATTCGGAAGTTGCAGCATTTGAAAGCACTGGAGGTGTGTGCGGCAAGCATCACAAGGCTAGGCAATGAAATTGGGGACCTGCAGCATTTAGAGACCTTGGACCTGAGTCAAAACCGGGGGCTCACACAGCTGCCTCGTGAGATGGGGAAACTGCAGAATTTGAAGTGGCTGCTCTTGAATGGTACAAGGGTGGCGAAGATACCAAGGGAAATAGGGGAGCTGAAGAAGCTGGAGATTTTGCAGTTAGACTATACCATCGGTGCACTGCCTTGGGAAGCTAGTCAGCTCTCGAAATTGGAGGGAGTGCCAGCGTGCGTCCGCCAAGCCTGGAAGACGAGTGATCTTGTGTCCGAGTTAGCCGGGGAGATCCTGTCCGTTCGACTGGTCCGTTGGAGCACTGATAGTGGGGGCCTAATCGTTGGCACAAAACACATGCAGATTCCAGGGTGGATCAAGGATCACTTGAACGACCTTGGTTCATTGGATATCAGGATGTGCAAACTGGAGGAGCGGGATGTCAAGATTCTGCGGGAGATGCCTTGCCTGCGTCACCTCACACTAAGGCTGGAGGTCGTCCCGAGAGATCCCATAGCCATCAGTGGTGGAGGGTTCCCATGCCTCAGCCAACTCGTTGTTAACAGCCGCATGCCACGGGCTATTACCTTCCAGGAAGGAGCGATGCCGAGGCTGGAATGGCTTGAGTTCCAGTTCCAGTTCTACGGTGGCCCGCCTCCACCTGCAAATAAAGAACCCCAGCTGGGTATCAAGCACCTCAGTAGCCTCTCGTTTGTCTCCTTTAGCTGCAACGAGGAATGGTATGGAGGAGCAGCAGAGAGCAGCCCATGCATGAGCGCCATGATTGACGTGGTGAGGAAAGAAGCCCAGGAGCATGCCAACAGGATCTACTTTTGTGTCACTGGCCGCGGGAATGTGGAATTTCCAGCGATTGAGGAGAGCGCACAGGCTTCCAGCAGTGGGACAAGCAAGATCGACAGCACTCCAAATAGTGGGAGGGGCGAGATCCACGAGGAGGAGGAAGAGACTTTTCCAGCGATCGAGGCTTCCAGCAGTGGGACGACTGGCGAGATCCAGGGGCAGGAGGAGGAGATCCAGGAAGAAGCGTGATTGGGTTTCTTGACGAGTATTTATTGCTGAGGTAATACATACTCTTGGCTCGTTCCTTGTTTTATTTATTATTACCACCACCACTTTAGTAGCTAACTAATGCACTTACTTGTACAGTCGTCCTAATTTGCAGGTTGGTTATTTCATCGTCGTAATTAATGGCTGCCTCAAATCTATCTGCAACCATCTTCAACTATATATCTACGCATGGCTCTTCTTCTTCAGCCTCTCTCCACCTGATGCTAGCTGTTGCTTAATTTCCATTGTCATATGCAACAAAGGCTTCCAAGTTGATTTGGCCCTTCGAAGGCATTTGTATCTGTATGGCAGTGCAACATTATGAAGGGCCCGGTATTGTCATGTACTCCCTCCGTTCCTAAATACTTGTCTTTCTAAATATTTCAATAAGTGACTACATACGATGCAAAATGAGTGAATCTACACTTTAAAATATGTCTACATACATCCGCATGTTGAGTCCATTTGAAATGCCTAGAAAGACAAGTATTTGGAAACAGAGGGAGTAATTTAGTAGCAATCCCTTTGAAGGGAGCCAACAATATGCTACTCATCTATTAGTAGAGTAGGTTTTATCATGCACTTAATTGTTACCAAAACTCTCTTGTTATTATGTAATAATAAATGTAACAGTTTTTGTTTTTTTATAATCGAAAGGAGAGATTATCTATAGCTGGCTAACGCTCAAGCATAGATTATATTGTATATATAGTAAGCATGCGACCGAGGGGGGACCCTAGCCGCCACCTCCGCTAGAGGCCCCCTCCTCCTCCCCCCTCCCTCGCCGCCGCCTCAGGGCGTGGCCGGGCGAAGACCGGTTAGCGCCGGCGGCTACATGGATCTGTTTGTCCCTTCGCGTGGTGGCCATGGAGCGGGGCGAGGCTGCTGATGTAAGGAGGGGTGTTGGGTGGCCGGCATTGCCGCACGGCAGCTCACCAGCGTTCGGGTGCAGCAGCGGGTCACGGCTGTGCGACAGATGCCGTGGTGGTGGTGCACGTGGCTTGGACGGGGACGACGTCTACATCTTTGGAGGTGGCGCTCAGATCTGTCCTCGACGCGGTGTTGGTCGCGGTTGACCTGGGTAGCGGGCGGTTGCCCCCTGCCATAGCGGTCCGCTGGTGGGGGATGGTGGTGCTGGCCCTCTGCTTCCTCTGCTCGGGTTCTGGAGCTTCGGCCGGTGGCTGCTTCCACTCGCTGGTGTCAGTGGCCAACGCGGGTGTGCGTCATCGGTCGGCCAATGGTGGCAGGGGTGAACCGGGGAGGGAGGCAGGGGGGGCTCCCGGCTTGCCGTCACCGATATCTAAAGGAGCCAGATAGGTCGTGACGGTGGCCCGGTCCCTGGTGGTGCGGTGTGGTGGCTGCGGCAGGCCGACAGATGTCGTTTATCTTCCCCTTCCTGATTCTGGTCGGCTGGGTGATCCCTCCTACCAACGGGCGTGGTTTGGGGATGAAAGGATCCTCCTTTTGCCCCTTACTAGTCGATGGTGTCCATGTGTCGTGGGAGCGGATGTGGGGTGGTCTTAGATGCCGAGACGGCGGCCCCGGTGGTGGGAGCTGTGAGTCTCGCGGGCGGAGCTAGCGGCTTAGGTGCGGACGGGTTGCCATGGTCGTGAGGGTCGCGTGGTGGCCGGTGGCCGGCGTTTGGTGTCGGTGCTGCGGCGGGTTCCTCTCTGCTGGTCGCACCACATTCTAGAGGCGGGGATTTCTTGCCAATGTTCATTCCTAGCCTAGCTTTGGCCAAGCCGACGGCGGCGGCGTCCACGGGCGTTGTTCCCTTGTTGAAGGCGTCGTTGTGGGTTCTCTCCGCCCATCGGGGTGGCTCCAGGTGAAGATCTTGATTGTTTGGATCGGGCGACGGCGACACTCCGGTGTTGTTCCCCTTCTTGAAGTTACCATCTTGGAGTCCTCGGTTCATCGGGCACGGCTTCACCTCTTCATGATATTTGGTCCTGGCGGAGGGCTCCAACTTTCTAGTGCGACTTCCGTTGCTAGGAGTGGTGTAGACGTTCTTCTACACCGTTGTATCTAGCCTTGGGTGCTAGGAGTGGTGTAGACGTTCTTCTACACCGTTGTATTTAGTCTTGGGTGCGTGTGGTGTGGTCTTGAGTTGTATGTATCGGTTTGTATGATCGTTGCTTTATATACACGGGTAAAAGCAAGTCAAATCACAGTTATTGTTGCCAGAAGAAGGAAGCAACATTTCATTTTAATACATACTCTACATAGCTGCCCTTAGGATTTCTCTTCTTCCATTGTAACGGGAAGGCCCTTACTAAAACAATTGCGTACGCTACTAACCCGGATTATATACTACAACAGCCCGGCAAAAGCTAACCGAGTAGTATCTTTTACCAAAAGATTGACCAAAATGATAAGGAACAAACACAGAAGGAAGTCCAGCTGCAAATGTTTCAATCTTCTTAAAAGAAAAACTATACACCAACAAACAAATATCAATATCAGGGAGCACCCGCCCGATCTGCTTGAAACTGGTAAGATCTAAATGAATGCCATATAGGTTTTTCCTGGGTACCCATCCTCCAATCAAATTGGATCCCAAATAATTATCAGCAACACAGCACAGAAGAAGAAAATGCATTTAATCAACTACTCCCTCCGTTCCTAAATATAAGTCTTTTTAGAGATTCCAATAAAGGACTATATACGGATATATATATATATATATATATATATATATATATATATATATATATATATATATATATATATATAGACATGTTTTAAAGTGTAGATTCATTTTACTCCATATGTAGTCTGTAGTGGAATCTCTAAAAAGACTTATATTTAGGGACAGAGGTAGTAGCATAAACAACATACTAATACAGAAAAACCTGGGAATTGAACCAACAGCTATGAACGGACTTGTTTTTACATTCTCATTCTTCACCCAGTGATTTCCCCCCAGATGAATGACCGGTAACAAATGTAAAAAAAATGGCTCCAACTTGAGGCACTAGCTCAAAAATGGGACGTATCCTCTAACTCGACCGCCTGCTCACTCCAAGGCTAACTAAAACCCTGGTAAAACCGAGAGGTCAGCGATCCCCTTGGTCAAACTCGCAACCTTTTGCAGCAGCGCCAGCCGATTGTTGCGGATCCTCTCGTCTTCCTGTCCCATGGGCCATCACCATACAAGTGTGATTAGCAAAGTTATAGATATGTGCATACATACACTGTCAAGTGGTAGAATGAAATGAATCGTGCTACATCTTAAAACACATAGATTTGTGCTCACCGCCATGACAAAAACATTGTTGAAGAAATCCTCCAGGGGTTGTATCAGAAGCAGGGAGGCCTCGGCGAAGGTTTTGACGTCAACTCCTGCAATGGCAGTGAACTGCAGATCTGAAACCTGTCGCTTTGAGAAATAAGAATAGTAGAGTTGTGTACCAGGATGGATCTTATCGGCAGCCTCCAAGTAGGCGCTCCACAAGGCCTTTTCTTCTTCTTTCTCGAATGCGCTTGCATCAACCTGCATAGCATCAGCAAGCTTAGTTCATGACTCAAGCCGCACTTTGAGTATGTTAAAGAATTGCGTTCGTAGGTGTCTACGTAAAAGCAGCTCATACCTCCCAAGCAGACTCAATTTGCTTCCCACGTATAATTCGAACTGGCCTTGAATACGCCTCGACAATTTTTGGAAAATCTTCAGTTCTTGAAAAAGCTTCCATCTGCAAGTGTCCACATAGCAAAACCATCACCCAAAAACTCACGATGCTTCAATAAATTCCAGACGCAGATATTTTACACCGCATAATATGGAGTTCCAGGTTACGAATACAGTATTTGAAATTAATGTAGCTTCTAATCCACGGAGCATTAAAAAAAATGATCTTAAGTTTAGCACTATATGATTTCTTACTTCAGCTGCCGTTTGTGATGCTAGATAAGGGCAGTTTGCACGCTCCATAAGCACTGACCGGACTATTTCATAGTTAATTCCTTCATCCACCTGATACAAAATGAGGAAACACCGAGTCAGTTAAAAAAGACATGGAATTTTACTCACATACAGGTTTTATAACAATGTTTATATGTCTATCCTCAGTACATCGTAAGAGGATAAAGTACAAGAATCTTGGAGAAGAACAGCCTTATGTGCAACTCTATTGTCATGACAGGTCAAGAAGATACTTACCAAAAGTTGTTCCAGTCTCCGTGTTACAAATTGTACTACCTAAGAATAATTTGATCAGAGTTCTATAAACCATTTATTCATGAACATACTACATAGTGATGAATCTGAATATATACCGACCTCATTTATGACGTCACTGTCTATTCTGATAGGCTGCACCTCTGCCACCAAGGTCAAGGCCTTCGTGAGGTCAAAGTTCTTCTTGTTCTCAACCAATATTTGGACCTATATACAATATATTATGAGAATAGTTTACATGTAATGATATTTTCAGTTTCAACTTCTCTTACCAGTCCATAAGAGATCCTTCTCAGTCCAAATGGATCGTTTGAAGAACTTGGCTGGCATCCAGCTCCAAACAGACCCACTAAGCTGTCCAATCTGTGCGAGTAAAAAGGTCATTATCAGAATCAAGGTGCTCCAGACTTTGTCAACATTTTATGTATTCAATTTAGCTTCCGATTAACAATGGATATGTGAGGGAAGTACCTATCAGCAACTGCAAGGACTATGCTTGCATCTTGGGAAAACATCGCCTTGCAAAGAGAGCCTTGGCTCAGTGGTTGGGCTTGCGGTTGTGCAGCCTAGCGACCCGAGTTCAATTCCTAGAATTGACAGGTGATGCACAGGGGTTTTCCCCCATTTATTGAGGATCAAGCTTGGTGTGTGGTGGAACCTATCATCAAGAAATATCTTGATACTCATTTAAAAATTCTGAGGACCATGTTTATCTTGGCACTCGTACTAAAATGGCCGCATGCATCCCTGGTTGGTGCAGAGGCCGGGAAGTGAAAATCTCTCCCATTTTTAAAAAGAGATCATGCAAAACTATATAGCGGCATCTACATCGAGTGATGACGACGCGGGGGGCGACGCGGGGGGCGACGCGGGCGGCAACCGCGACGGCCGCGCCGGGCCGGCCGCCGGCGACCTCCGACGTAGGGCGCGCCGGTGGTAGGTTCTGGGCACTTGCGGATGCCGATCCAGAGGACGACGACGACGAAGACCACGCCGGAGGGTCACCGCAAGCCTATTCGCCGACGCCTTCATCGATGATCTGCGAGGCTTTCGATCCTGGCTATTCGGAAGAAGAAGTGGCGGCCATAGTAGATGGCATTGTTCCTGTTGATGATCCAGCGCGACAAGGCTTGGGACGGGAGGACAAGGTCGAGATCGTGCGTCGCATGGTCCACCGGCGGACGACGGCGGCGGCGATTCGGCCATGGAAGGGGCCGATCCCGAAGGTATGTCTCCCTAAACCAACTTTGTCTGATTTCATTTCGGAGGGGTCCTGGATCGTGGTCAAGAAGAGAAGGCCGCGGCGAGGTTCGGCGGGGAGGCCGCCGGCGCCGGCGGACGGCAGAAACGGCGACGTCCGATGTGATCGGATCGCTCGTTTGAATTTCCTGCTAGATGGGCTGCAACCGAACGAGGGCTCGGACGGCCCAGTCGCTGCGCCTTCGGGACTAACTTGCAGTGTCGAGGTGGGCCCGGGATTAGCTGGGTTGCGAACCCAGGCAAAACCGGCCCATCTTGACGAGCTGGAGATAGCTACGGATCGAGGGGCTCTCCATGCACGTTCGTTGACGACCTTTAAACAGCCGTGGTCTCTGTGGTTTTCCCTCGGCTCTAGTTCGGAGGACCAGGAGGGTTCCTGCGCCTGCCGCTGCCTGCATGCCGCCCAAGGGACCGCCGCCGGCGAGGGGGCCGCCCCCGGCGAAGGCGCCCGCGAGGGCTGCGCCTGGAGGGCCGGCTGCTGGTGGGACTGTCGCGGCTGCGGCTGCAGCACCGGCGGCGGCTGCAGCACCGGCAGCGGCTGCAGCGTCGGCAGCGGCTGCAGCACCGGCGGCGGCTGTACCGGCCTCTGCAAGGGCGGCGGTGCCGCCTCCTCATGCGGCGGCACAACACCAGCCGCACCGTCCCTGGCCTAGGCAAATGGCTGCCGGTCGGGGTGGCGCCCTTAACGGGGTAGCCGGCCGGAGTGGAGCCGCCTTTGGTGCTGCCGGCCATGGGTTGGGGGCTTTCGCGGGAGACAACCAGATAAGAGGCTCAATCCCACTAGGTCTAGGAAATCTCACAAAATTGCATTCCTTAATGCTTCACGAAAATGAACTTTCCGGTGAAATACCAAGCCAAATAGGCAAGATGATTAGTCTTGTCACTCTCAACTTGTCAAGCAATCACTTGGTTGGTCATATCCCTTATGAAATAGGACACGTGAAGCACTTAGTTGCATTAGATTTGTCCAGTAATAATCTATTCGGTAAAATACCAAGCAGCATAGGTGGTTTGACCGAACTCACTAGCTTGTACCTTTACAGTAACAAACTTTCTGGACAAATTCCACGAGAACTAGGTTATCTTCTAAACTTAAAGGACCTGCAACTTGGCATCAACACGCTCTCAGGTTCCATTCCACGAAATTTACATAATTTGACCAAGCTTACAGTGTTAATACTATGGGGAAACAAACTTTCTGGGTTAATTCCACAAAAAATAGATTACCTTTCAAATTTACAGTACTTGAGTCTTGGTGAAAACATACTCTCGGGTTCCATCCCAAGTAGCATAGGAAATTTGACCAAACTCACAACCTTGTCCCTTCGCAACAACCAACTTTCTGGGTTAATTCCACAAAAAATAGATTACCTTTCAAATTTAGAGTACCTGAGTCTTAGTGAAAACATACTCTCGGGTTCCATCCCAAATAGCATAGGAAATTTGACCAAACTCACAACCTTGTCCCTTGGCAACAACCAACTTTCTGGGTTAATTCCACAAGAATTAGATTACCTTGCAAACTTAGAGTACATGGATCTTAGTGAAAACATATTCTCGGGCTCCATCCCAAATAGCATAGGAAATTTGACAAACTCACTATGTTATATCTTTACAAGAACCAAATTTCTGGACGCATCCCTCGAGAACTAAGTCGCCTTGTGAACTTAGAGGATTTGGATCTTGGCGCTAACACCCTAACTGGTTCCATCCCAAATAGCATAGGAAATTTGACAAAACTCACTATCTTAAATCTTTTCATGAACCAACTTTCCGGACACATCCCTCGAGAACTAGGTCGCCTTGTGAACTTATGGGATTTGGGTCTTGCGCACAACACGCTAACTGGTTCCATCCCAAATAGCATAGGAAATTTGACCAAACTCATAGCATTGTACCTTAGCAGCAACC
>LT934117.1:736002499-736014966 GCA_900231445.1 Triticum turgidum subsp. durum | reverse complement strand
TGGTTCCATCCCAAATAGCATAGAAAATTTGACCAAACTCATAGCATTGTACCTTAGCAGCAACCAACTTTCCGGACACATCCCTCGAGAACTAGGTCGCCTTGTGAACTTATGGGATTTGGGTCTTGCCCACAACACGCTAACTGGTTCCATCCTAAATAGCATAGGAAATTTGACCAAACTTCCAACCTTGTACCTTGACAGCAACCAACTTTCTAGACACATCCCTCGAGAACTAGGTCGCCTTGAGATCTTAGAGCAGTTGGATCTTAGCAACAACACACTAACAGGTTCCATCCCAAGTAGCATAGAAAATTTGACCAAACTCACAAATTTATACCTTGATAATAACCAACTTTCTAGCGTAATTCCACGAGAACTAGGTTATTTAGCCAACTTAGAGTGGTTGTCTCTTAAAAATAATTCACTAACAGGTCCCATCCCAAATAACCTTGGCAACCTTACAAAACTCACTACCTTGGACTTTGGGCAGAAAACTTTCCGGGCCAATTCCATGAGGAATAGCTTGGTTGTTGAATATAGAGTACTTTTAGAGCATAGTAACATAACACTAACAGATTTAATCACAAACAGCCTAGACTATCTTGTACTAGTAGAATTATCTTTGTTGAGAAATTTCACAAGATGGCCCCGTCCTGCTGCTCCTCTCCTCTCCCTCACGGGCACGGGACCAAACCTCCTGCCGGACCCATCTCCTCCGCCTCCATGGTGCTGCTGCAAAAGCTCCTCCTCCGCGCTCGTCCTCACCGCCTCCACGGCCCACGCCCTCGCCGCTGGGTAACTCGACTAGGCCGCCGGCGGTCCTCGCCCTCGCCTCCTCAACTGCGGCGCGACCCCTCTTGGCTGCGCCACCGACGTCGTCGGCGCGCTCTCGTGCGAGGCCGCGCGCCTGGTCCGTCCCCGAAGCACCCGCCACCTCCAAGGACAGGGCCGACCTCAGGAGGGTCCTACTCGGGTCCTCCAACCGCACGGCCACCGGTATCCCTACAGCGGCCTCGTTCTCCAGGGTGCCGGGGGCGGCGCGGGCTCAATGCTCCGGTACTGAAGCTCGGGAACAGGGGTGCCACCGGCCGTCCAGCTTGTACGGTACTAGGTGCAGTCGGTGTGCAACCCCCCAAGCTTCTGTCCTAAACACACAGTACACGGTAAAGTGAAGAAAGCTACAGAGAGTTCAGTAAATAGATTTCAGAAGCATCTCTTGAATAAATAGCCACTCAATTTTGTAGTGCCTTTTTCTCTCTGAATGTTTATCCTTATTGCTACGCTGCTAGGGAGGGAACACGTGGCTTTGGGAAAAAGGATACACGAGAGATAATAATAACCAGTGTGACTTCTACATTGCTGGAGTGTACGAGCCAATGGAACCAGATTTCGAGGTTATCAAAACTCTGACAGAGTTGCTACATATATAGGCTAGATATTGGCATGTACTCCCTCTCTCTCGGTTTATAGGGCGTGCGCGTACCCCTAGGTCGTCAATTTGACCAACCTAATACAAGTCATATATTACAAAAAATATACCAATATAAACTTCAGATGTTCTATTTTTAAAAGATATAATTTTTGTGTTATATAGTTTATATTAGGGTGATCAAATTGGCAACCTAGGTATACGCGTAGGACTTGTAAACTGAGACGGAGGAAGTATGAGATAGAACTAAATCACAGAAGGTTGCTCGATGGAATGCTGGAGATCTGTGGTGTGCCTTCCGAGAAGTTCATAACTGTTTGCTCAAGTATCAGCAAGCTCGACAAACTGACATTCCAAGACGTGAAAAAAGAACCGGTACACATCTAAATTCCTTTTTCTGTTTTGTTCAGTGCTCGTATATGTTCTTTGTGATCTTGATGTGGATTTATGTGCCATAATCGTGATTATTCATTATGTTGTGACTTAGGTGGAAGAGAAGGGTGTACCACATGAAACACCGAAAAGGTTGGAAGTCTAGTGAAGACCAGAGAACTGGCGTTGGAAGTTCTGCTAGAACTGAGAATGAAGGTAGCAAGTTCATGGAGAATGCTGGTTTTGTTGTTGCCTGGACTGGAAGACTCTGCTCGGCTTATCCCCGGATCCTGCTCCTGATTCTCCCACCAGGTGACGCCTCCACACTCTCAATTTTGCTTTGGTTATACTTGCCCAATTAGCTAAAATTGATATTACTAGTACTAACCATGGTTCACTGCTTGTTTGATCATGAAAACAAGGGCTGCATTTGCAACTCATTTCCAGCGCGCCTTCATGAGCCTCCTGCGCAACGCTCAGTTCCAAGAGCTCCCTCCGTGCAGGATCTCTTCCTGAACAGCGATTACCCCCTGATGCTGCCGGTTTACGTCGATTGGAAAAAGGCAGCCGAGTCCACGCGATCATATTCCGGTGAGTTTTGGTCCTTTCCGTGCACGCAAAAGGGAAATGGAGCTCCTGTGGTAAAACTGATTGTTGACATTGGCAGGCGTGGGTATTCAACTGAGAGCCAAAAAGGCCTGCTGTTGGTGGAGAAACTTGATTACCTGCTGTCCAAACTGTTGCACAATATTTTCTTCAGCCTTTCCAAACCCTTGATGCACCAAGGAGGACACTTTGATGCTGCTGGCTGCTCAAACAGGCGAGGCGACTCAGGAGGCCCTGATGCCACTGGCCGTGCAACTTGTACGCGGTAGGTGCACTCGACGTTCAACATCAGCGCCACTCGGGCACTGCCTCTGCGCTACTGCTGCATAGTGATCATGCTACTGACGGAAAGGGCACTGCTTCTTCGCGTGCATTCTGCAGTGGTTACCCAAGCTATCGTTTGCTCCCAGTTGTCCTAAACTGGAGCCCCTACAGTGCAGGGTGAAGTGAAGAAAGCTACGGAGAGCAGTGAATGAATCAGCGACGAAGAGATTGCCTAAAGTTCCCAAGGTATGAATTAATGAACCAATATATTACGCACGGTGTTGTTACTTATGTTGAGTAGATAGATTTCAGAAGCTTCTTGAATTCAATTTTGTATACCTTTTTCCTGCTTGAATGTTTATCCTTACTCCTGCTATAGGGAACGCGTGACTTTGGGGGAGATCATCAAATGGCCATAAGGCGGCATGCACTTTCAGTAATAACAGTTGTACTATTTGAGATGCACGGTGTTGCTGAAATTGATACGCCTGCATTTGAGTTGAGAGAAACCCTTACGGGCAAATACGACCTTGCTGATCAGATCCAATTGTAAAGCTAGCATAGTTTTTTTCTTTTTTTGAAACCTGAAGGCGGCATCCAGAGAAAACTACTTTCAGAACAACCGATCATTTCTCCCGTTTTTAGATTACTTAATCGAGTTCAGCCTCCAACTTATTTCATTCATGTCTTGTGTACTGATGAGGTAATGGGAATAACCAAAGATATGACAAGGTTTTTCCGTACAGTTCAAATCGACCTGTCATGATGTATTCCTTTCCCGCTGCATTTACAGGCTTTGAATTTGGATGCTGTAAGAAACTTCGGATGAGGTAATTAGTTGTTTCCTTAGCATTGTTCGACCTCTACAAATATCTCAGACAAGACCTGCCACTGTCTGTTCAGTATTCATTGCGAATCTTCAGGATATCTGTATATAGGAGGCTACATGATCTATGTAGCTGTGATAACTATTTTGTGGTCTGTACTCAGTTAGCTGCATTTCTTGTGAGTTGTGACACTTAACACATTGTGATGGTGTATAGGATGATATTCAGTCAACTGTTTTGAAAGTGTCCGTACTCGTAGTTTGATCTATATTGAAGTCTGTGCACTAATATTCTAAAATGACGTGTTTCTTTCCATTTGTTTATGTTTCTCCAGAGTGTGAACAACCTTCAACGGATAGTAGGCAAGACTGAACTTGTTGTTTTCTCCTGCACAAAGATAACTGATAAATAAGGTGTTGCACTACTTGTCTGTATCTATACTTGATATAGATACAGAATGCGGTGGCATCCCTGTCCATGAGATAGAATCGAGTGGAGTCACCGCGGCTTGATTTCTAAGTGTTGGTCCAGTATGTACCTAGTGTCCCTGATGCCTTCGATTCGCCGCCGTATGCGGCAAATATCGAATATCTACTATTACAGTCTATCGTGCATTTGATAGAGGATAGATAGCAGACTCCATTAGTGTAATGAGGGGGCAGCATCTCCGTCTGTCCCAAATTTATATCAATACGCCGGAGCCGCACTCGTCTGCATGAGCGTCTTATTGAATACTCCCTCCGTTTTCAAATACTTGTCTTTCTAGGCATTTTAAATGAACTCAACATACGGATGTATGTAGACATATTTTAAAGTGTAGATCCACTCATTTTGCGCCGTATGTAGTCACTTGTTGAAATCTTTAGAAAGACAAGTATTTAGGAACGGAGGGAGTACAAGTAAGTAACTACTCGGGTAACCCGGTTCTTTCTTCCAACAATTTGGAGGCAAATTACTATATATTGTCAGCCGTCATCTGCACTGGATGGCTCAATGGGCAGGCGCATAAGTCGTCGCCACTACAGTTTGGTTAACTTCAAATAGCCAGTTGGGATGAACCATTGGCCGAGTTGCTAACACGGTTCATACCGGATCATTTATAACCCGCCGCAGTCACCTCAACCTTCAGTGAATTCACATTGTGTTATCAACACCAATGATATAGATCTTATGCTATGGTCAAATCTGGAGAATCTCAAGACAACTCCTCGAGCCGTCTTAAGACTCGGGGGCTACGATGACATGACTCAGTAAATGATTGCTAGTTTAAAGCAGATTCAAGAACTCCGGGTCAGTGGAGGGAAGATAACCTGGCCCCGAAAGCTACTGCTATATTGATAAAAATTTAAAGGTCGTTAGAAAATTTCCTGCTCAAAATGAAGAATATCCGGTTTAAAATCCGGTTCAAGAGAAATATGTCTCTCACAAAGCATTGAAGCTCTCAATATCCGGTTTAAAGTCTGGCTCAAGGGAAATCTGTCTCTCACAAAGCTTTAAAGCTCTCAATATCCGGTTTGAAATTCTGGCTCAAAAAGAATTCATCTCTCGCAAGTTCGAGTTTGCCAAAGAGAACTTGCTGCCATGATGAGCGGTTCAAACATGGGCATCCTGCCTTATGGGCTTATCTTATTATGATCACTTGGGGGCTTCCTGCTCACTGAGCATAGCTATGACTACCCTTGTTAATCCGGTTTGTATGCCGGGAATGAAATATTACTTGGGGGCTCTTTATTCAACAGATAAGAGTTATTATGACCCTTGTAATAGGCTTGGAAGTCAGGTGTATTCACCTAAAAACCAGGGTTATCCTGACTTTTTATGTCTGCCACTCCGCCCAGATTGACTGGAATGACCAGCCGTAATTTTGACAGTCGATCTTATACAAGACCCTGAACTTGTCAAAGTTAAAACGACGATTAGTCATTTTGCATTGGCAAAAGTTTGACCAAGTATTATGATTGAGGTTTTTAAAGTCGCTTCAGCGCAATGGTTGTTGTTTCTTTATCAATGGATACGATTTATTCTGCAATGGAAGGAATAGTCCCGAGTCGCTACAGGCTTACGACCCGGCACTCGGGGGCTACATTATTCAGATTGATATTACATCAAACACGCAAGTCCCATGTCACTGCCAGCATGCGCCATGGCCCTTGGGGGCTAATGCAAGGTTATTTTTTACCTACCTTATTGAAGACCCGACTCATCACATCGCAATGAGCCCGCCCTTGGGTGCTACCAATTGCTCCTGTCAAAAATTCAAAGTACACAAGCCTTAATCCATTATATTGAAGGATATATTGCTCAGTTGGTAGAGCACAAGGCTCTTAACCTTATGGACGTGGGTTCGAGCCACATGGGGGTTCCATCATATGATGTTATTGTCAATGAAGTATATATAAAGTCTCATCTCAGTATTATCTTGCTGAGCCGGCCCTTGGGGGCTACACATTGTTGTTCAAGTCTACATGATCATATTTACAAAGTCCTTGCTCATTATTGCATAATGACCCGGCCCTTGGGGGCCACATTGGGTGAAGTTTTTATGAGCATAAGGTAATTACAAGCCCCAGCTTACTGCAAGCATGACAACCCGGCACTTGGGGGCTCCATATGTGGAATATTCAGTTTATGATTAGTGACTGAGATGGATTTCTGCAAGGTTGTGACATTTATATTGAAGCAAGTCTTAAGCTGTTACTAGGCTCCCTTCTTAAGACTTGGGGGTTACAGGTGATATGCATATAAGGAAGGTACACTTTCAAGCTTGGTGTTCGCAACAATTATGACTCGGTGCCATCAATATTTACAAACTGGCAATTTTGGCAATCATAACTCGGCGGACTCTACATCTTTGAACCGGCTGAAAGTCAGATGAGTATTTCAAAGACCAATATTTTTGTCAAGCTGGAGCATTGGAAGCCGAGTCAAATGGATTATTCTTTATAATATTTTCTCCGCAAGAAATCAATTTCAGCAAATTGATTATGAAGCTGGACTAAGAAGTGCCCGGATTTTTTGCATTGGCAAAAGTTTGACCATATCTGCTAAAGGAGATTTGCTATGAGATCATGAACACGCATCCAGGAGAAAATGATAAGGACTTAAGGATGAGCAGGTGCCGGCTCAAGAAAACATTTAAACCGAAGCACAACCTGTCAAATTTGTCCTTGTGTTTATTTTGCAGCATAAGTTTACCATGGATAAATCCAAGCTAAACTAGGGGCTAATGTTGGGGATATACCCTGCGGTGTAACCCACCGGATGTATGACCCGACTGGAGCTTGGCGACTCACTGGCGACCCGCTTGGACCTGGCGGTTTAGGGGCAATCCGTCTAAACATTGAGACTCACTGGTGACCCGGCGGGCGGGTCAAATAGATGACAAGGCCCAAGGCCCAGTAGGCCGGCTCATGCTATGGTGGGCCGGTACTGTGACAAACACGTATCATCACGGAAGTGTATTTTTTTTGTAGTACAAGGTTCCGCATGAAGTCCATTGCTGACATTGAGCGCATTTGGGATAAACTTTCCTGCGACTGCATGAATGTCGACGGTCTGAAAGTGATGCTTATGACGGTTAGGATTCATTTGGATGTCATGTCGGTCTTGTGGGGAGTGTATGACTACTTTTTTGAGTCTCGGGGACGCCCTCGGATAGGAGGAAGCCATGTTTGATGGCCTGCAAGTGCATAGGTTTAGTTGTAGCCTTTTCGTAGTAAGAGTTTCGATCCCATAAGGAGCACAGAAATTAGGCTTTGTCTCTTGTAAGAATTTATGGAATTGTGCATACAAGTCAGTGGTAGATCGAAAGGCAAAATGAAGGTGAAAATTTATAATGTTTTGAGCGATGAGTGACTGAAGCCAAAAAGTACAAAAGAAGTAAAAGCGCAACACAGAGTACATGAACTGTTGAAGACGACGATAGGACTAAAGCGTTCCCAGGGAGTCTGGAATACCCACTAGGTTGCTTCTAACATAACATATGAGATTGCATAGTTCTAAGTTCGATACTTGAGGCACACTTCACGTTTGTAATTGGGCGGAGCCAGGGAGAGATACGCGCTACATGAGTTAGTCTACGAACACGCACGCCACCACCGTAGTTTCCCCGCTCCTGTTTTCACTATATAGTGATTAAGGGTTTCCCAGTAGACTTGGTCGCCCTAAGGGTTATCCGTTATTCCCCTGTCAATTGCAGTGGTAGGAAAGAGAGGTACTATCATTGTCACCTCTTTACCCCTCATCAGTACCTTTACAATGACAGTAATATCCTCCATATATAGCCATACAACATAAAATGTGGAAATGGTGTGTGTGTGGTGGGGGGGGGTGCTCACAACATTCATGCAGGCTATGAACGCCGGTGACAAACATGAATGATAGATTGGAGTAATACACATAGGAATCCTCTTATTACAATGGAATGGGGATGGATGGCGGCGAGGATTATGGCAGGGATGGTTAATGCCGGCGTCTCCATGTACGAGGTGTTGGAGATGGCGATGCCCTCCTTGTCGATATCCCCTCCGTTAAGGATAACTCGGCAAAGGTTGCCCGCCGTCACATTGTTGTTGTCTGGTCCCGTTTGGGTCCCATCGGTCAGGTGTTTGCCAAGTTTATTTTGCATAGTGCTCGGCAAATGTTAGACTTTATCGAGTTTAATCTTACCGACGAGTTTGTTTTCCATGGCACTGGGAAATCCGCCTCAGTTGCCGAGTTTCTTGTCATTACCGAGTTTACTTAAGTTAGTACCCGGCAACCGTGTAGCAATGATGAGTACCCGATGAAAAGAACTCGGCAAACATCTAGAACTAGGTATCTTCAGCAATTCCAGTAGTGAATTATTGAGGCAGATTTTGCATAAAACAACTACTATCCCAGTTTGTGGCACAAAACACCACCTATTGGTGTAGTGTGTTGTAACTAGCTCTAATTCATCGTTTTGACTCCATTGACATGATTCTAAATGGGTGGGTCCCATTATAGGTGCACACATGTAAAAAAACGGCCACATCCGTTGGCCAAATAAAATCATCGGCATTGGTAGTTTTAGTGTTTCATTCAGTTTTTTGTCTTAAAATTCAAAAAAAATTTAAAACTCCAATAAATTATATATCTACCTAGTACTGATATGAAAAAAAAAATCAATTTACTTGGATATCAACTTAGATACATCAGTTTTGTTGGTTCATTAACATGTTGTTAAAATTCAACATTTTAGAAAATATAAAAAAGGTATATCATACATGTGACCACTGGTTTGGGAGATATTGGCCATTTTAGTTGGCTGACTGGTGTGACTTGTTTATGTTTGCCACGTATGCACTTACAAGCAGGACCCACCCACCTAGAATCATGTCAACAGGGTCAAATGATGGATTTGAGCTAGCTACAACATTTAAATGGAGTGAAATGATGGATTAGAGCTAGCTGCAATGGATTACAACAATTTGTGGTGTTTTGTGCAACAAACCCGAATAGTAGGTACTCCATGCAAAATCGACCTCAATAGATGGTTTGTGCAATTTCCTTGACTGTTGACAGAGAAATTTGGTAGTACAAAGACATTAAGAAGGAGAGGGACATTGAGAATCTTAGATTTTCTCCCATCAGTTGAAGGAAAACACAGATAATGAGTCAACAATGCCGTGTTTGAATTTGTTCCCTTTTGGAAGAATTTCAGATCTGCACCTCATAAGTCATAACTCTTGTCATTTGACCAGTTAGATTCTCACACTAGCATCCCCAAAATCTGTCTTGCTAGTCATACGATTTACAAATGTTTATTCAAGAATCCTACTAAATTGACAAAAATGTTTCTTGTTTCTCTGCCCTAACTACATACTTGGGGGTCAAGGCTATCTTGGTTCTAATTCTGTGATTGTCAAATTATTGAATGTTGGATTTGATTCGTTCAAGCCATCTAGTGGGTTATTTAGACCACCATGGGCATGGTTTTCATCATTCAACCTAAATAGAAAAGCAGGCCTAGAAGGAGCAGGCAAGGTAGTAGACTTTCCAACAAGCATCAGCATCACATTGGACATGCCGGGTCTATCACCTGGATTCTCTTGAACACATAATAGTCCAATATGTACACACTTGAGAACCTCATTTGGAGAACTGTTGTTGTATTGCAATGATGGGTCCAATATCTCAGCTTTTGTCCCCTTGGTCCAGTTCCCCCATACCTGTAAACAAGCAATGACTCATCAAAAAAGCTTACTATGTCGTAACATACTTTAAGACCAGGAAATGACTGAATATAATACTGACATAAGTTAAAAGATGCTCAGCCATCATTGTTTCCGAGGATACACTGTTTCTTCTCCCAGTCATTATTTCTAAAATAATCATTCCAAAGCTGAACACATCTGTTTTGGTTGAAACATGTCCAAGAACAGCATATTCTGGCGCCATATATCCACTGTACATTAGTAAATGGTTAAGCAATGCTTCTTTTGTGAACATGATAGTTACGAACTTACGATATATAAGATTAACCGAATCCATAGAGACTCACTAGGTTCCAGCTACTCTTCTTGTGATATGATTTGTATGATCACCCTCAAAAATACTTGCCAAACCAAAGTCAGAGATCTTTGGATTCATATCCATTTCTAGTAATATATTGCTCGGCTTCAGATCTCTATGTATAACTTTTATATGGGACTCATCATGTAGATACACCAAGCCTCGAGCAATACCACAAATGATCTTGTATCGCGTATCCCAAGCTAATTTTCCACGCTTTTCGTCATCTAAACAGGCATCATAAGCCAAATAAATCAGGGGAGACAGAACGTACATGAAAACATGCACACTGGGATAACTTTTGTGGTAGAGATGCATGTGAAAGAGAAAACTAGACATTTTGATTACTCTAACTAAGGTAACAAGTTCCCTTTTTATTCATTAATTATAACAGAATCATGGGTTTGGCGACTTCCTGCTCACGTAAATAAATAAAATCAATCATCGAGACTCCAAATTATATGTTTGTTCTACTGATATGCATGCAATGATTTGTTTAAATGATCTAAACCGATGTTTGTATTATCTTATTACCCCCATTGGATTTATATTTTAGTTCTAATTTATAGTAGCTACATGAAAAGCTTGATTTTATATTTTCTCAACCATTTTCATTATTTAAAGAACAATGTAGTGATGAAGTCAGTACAACTAGTATTTGTTAGTCCAAAGTTTGCTTGGAATAAGAAATTAAGTAGAAACTCCAGTACCAAAAATAAAGGCATCAAGACTTTTCTTTGGAATATACTCATACACAAGTAACTTGTCCTCTCCATTGAGGCAGGCGCCTATTAACTTCACCAGATTCCGATGCTGTAGCTTGGCAACTAATAATAGCTCATTTTTCTAGCTCACGAAGGCCTTGTTTTGATCCTTCCGATAATCGTTTTACTGCTATTTCCTGTCCATCTGGCATCATACCCTGAAAAGGCAGCAACTTAAATTAATATAACATCTTGAAATCCAACTATGATTGTAATCTAGTTTTACATGTACTCCCTCCATATTTACTTACAAGGCCACTTTGGAATATACATTGTGCAGCTATACAAGGCCACCAACAGTAACCGAGCCAAAATCAATGATATTTTCTCATACTATTAACTTGTTTAATACTTTCATGCATGCAGTCATAATGACACTCCTCCACTCAGTTTTCTTGCATGCATGTGGTGTATTAATGATCCCACTAAACGAAAAAAAAAGTTGGGTTATAAACATGTATTAAATTTTCCCCTGGTACCTGTAATTTTAGTTTGTAGTCTTGTATACAAAAATTGAGGGAGTACCTATTGTTTACGCTAGTATAAGAAGTGTAAGGTGAAACTAGCTTTGAAATAGGATTGAGAAGTCACAAAGTCAGAACCCAGTTAGTAGATAAATTTGGAATGGCTAAGATAAAGAAGAAAGCCCACACCACTCGAAGGTATAGAGCACATAAACTAAAAGTGGGATTAAAAATGGGTTTAATCTAAGGTAGCTAATCTGTAATGAGGGGGCAGCATCTCCGTCTGTCCCAAGAAGAGTCGACCCAACGCCTGAAACCTGAAGCTACGGGCAAGTATTCAGAGTTGAGAAAACAGAGCAAAAGCAGAGGAAGCGGGTCAGAGGTATGTATATGTCTCACTGCTCTCTGATAATTGCAGCTGGAGCATTGAGTATTCAGTCCAGGCCCTTGGCTCAAAAGACAGCATATTATCTCCCGTCACAACTCAACTACATGAGAAGATGGCACACAGATAATAATAAATTCCAACTGTCTTAAATCCTTCCAATGCTATCTTATCGACGTCGCTAGTAGAACTGAGGTAAAGTTAGGAAGGAGTAATATTCTTGAGGTAAATAAATCTACTGAGGTGATATTCGGAAGCGCCGGTGGATATAGTGTCTTTATAGCTAGAGGAGAAGTATGGCAGTGTGCCTTGGGGGTGGAGAATCAAAGCTGGGAAATTTTGATTCTTGGGTTGATCTAGAAACGAGGAAAAAGCTAGTTGAGGTGTGGAGTTTACTGGAGATGTTAGAAATTTGATTGATGTTGGAGTAGTTGCTCCAGTTTGGCCTATAATGAACCTGTAACATACATTGTGGTGTCCAATTCTAACGGTGGATTGGAATAGTACTCCCCCATCCCATAATATAAGAACGTTTTTTGCACTAGTATAGTGTCGAAAACATTTTTATATTATGGGACGGAGGGAGTAGATATTTACCCCGCAGCTACTAGCTACAGATCCAACACTCACATATCAAGCCGCGACGAGTGTCTCCACCCGTGCTCAGCCTCAGGGACTGGATGGCGCCGGCGCCGGCGCCATATATTTCCGGCATCTTTCTCCCACGCCAACTCCGCTCCGGAGAGCCGTGGCCCAGCGCCACGTGGGCTCGCGCAAATCGCCACATCGATCGGACGGCCACCAAAATTCGTCTGCGAT
>LT934117.1:735969360-736002415 GCA_900231445.1 Triticum turgidum subsp. durum | reverse complement strand
TTTCGTCAATGCACACCTACAAGAGATTCTGCATCTCGTGGCTCCATTATGTGTCTCGCGGGTCGCACATGCTTGTCGGTCGCAGTCCTCGTTGTCGGTTGCCATCCTCGTTGCAGGTCACCGTACTCTCCTCCATTCGCCACCTGCATTTGTCTCCACCCTCTCCGGCTGTCCTCGTTGCCGGTCACCGTACTCTCCTTCATTCGCCACCTACATTTGTCTCCACCCTCTCCGGCAGTCCTCGGTGTCGGTTGCCATCCTCGTCGCTAGTCACCGCACTCACCGCCGTTCGCCACCTGCTTTTGTCGCCGATAACGCCAGATGTTGCAGCTCGTTGGTAGCACCGCACCATTGCATCATCTCGCTCACCCGGTTCCAACAAATTCGACCATCGGTTTCAGCAAAATAAACGTTTGGCTGCTAAGCCATCACAGCTCGCCACACTACCGGTTGTAGCTTGGCGTGATGCCGATTTGTAGCGTTTTTGCGATGCTGCTTAAATGCTGCTTGTAGCAAAAAAACAGGACAACACTATGCAATGTAGCACAACACAACGCCGGTTGCAGTCGGATGGGATGCCGGTTGTAGCATGTTGGGTGTTGCTCATAGCAGCACCGCCGTCCTCACAGCCCATGGTCACCGCGCTCGCCGTCCATGATTGCAGCTCTCCTGGGCACCAGTTGTAGCTCCTGCCATCAACATTCCAGCTCCCGTCGCTGCTGGATGGCAGTGGCGGAGCTAGCATTTGACATCAGGGTGGTCTGCCCTAATTTTTTTTTGATAACTAATATGACATGTGAACATTCTAACTAATTATCAATAGCACATGGAAATAAATTAATATGGTCTTACGAATACACTAAAATTCTCAATTAATTCTCAGTTTTGCATAAAGCCTACATAGTAAATAGTACATGGACCATAGCACATACCTTGAGAAGTTCAAAGAGACTATCTTTTTGGCCTACGTTTTTGCATTGCCATGAAGGTGTCAATTATGTCATCTTCATTCACCTCGGAGAAAGCATCCCTCTCAATGTATGTTACTAGGCAATCATCCAAAAGACTATCACCCATCTTATTTCTCAACTTGTTCTTGACAAAACTCATGGCAGAAAATGCTCTCTCAACATTTGCCGTTGCCACCGGGAGAATCAATACCAATTTTAAAAGCAAGTACACCAAATGATGAACTATATGTCTCCCTGTTTGGACAAGATTAACAGAGAGATGAACAAGATTTCCAAGGCCTTGAAAGTTCTCATCATTTCTCATGTCATCAATATAGTTATCAAGTTGTAGTTCAAGGTGTATCAAGTCGGCACTTGAAAAGTCTTTGGGATAAAAATCAGCAAGTCTTCGTACCTTGTGTGCATCAAAAGAAACAAATGAGTTAAAGAGATTATATACCAATTTTGAAAGCAATACAAAATTTAGAAGCAAGTTTGCATACCTTTTGTGCATCAAAAGCAGCAAATGAGTTGGCGGGATTCAAAGCAGACATACAAGATAGCAGCTCCATATTGATCTCATCAAACCGATTTTCAAGCTCTTGACTAATTTGATCAATGACTCCAAGAAAAACTTCTCTTCTAAAGTGATCATCATTTGTTTGGGGTCGAGCAAACTGTGTTGATCTTTCATAAGGCACATAATTATCTTCCATTATAGGAACTTGAATGCCATGCTTGTTACAAAATAGTGTGACCTTTTGCAGAAATGCATCCCATCCATTATCCCTAAGCTCTTGTATTCTACTTTTTGCAGTTTTAACAAGTGCCATTGCAGTAAGTATATCATTGATAGGATAACTAGCAATGGGTAGCCTGTCCCCGGGATCATGTTTAAGACGACTAAAATCATAAACCGATGGTGATGGCGGTGACACATCCTCAGTTTGCTCTATGGTCACATTTGACATAGACAATGTTGGTTCTTCAATTTGCTCTTCGATCACAACCGGCATACACACAACTTCGTGGGTCTGCTCTTCAGCCACATCCGACATGTTCTCTGCCTTCTTCTTCTTCCCTATCTTCATAGCTTCTCTTTGAAAAAGAGAAACAATGTCTGCTGCCCTCTTCATTCTTCAACAAATCTGTAACAATACTACTTTCTATCAGTACTGATTCCTATCACTAAAACTAATTGAGGCAGAACATAGTGCAAAAAAGCAAACCCTAAATCATAAATTAGGGGTAAATCATGGATTTGGGGTATTTGTTTTCAGTACCTCACCTCACTGCAGCCGGATTTGGAGGGGGCGAGGCCGCGATGGTAGGGCCGCCAGGCAGTCGCCCGACGAGCGGCGGCAAGGGCGCAGCCGCGCAGGCAGCCGGACTCCGGTAGGGCGGCAGCCGGCAGGGCCAAGGCAGGGGCTAGCCGCGCGCGCAGGCGCAGGGAGATGCGCCCGGAGCCCTGGATCGAGGGCCGGGCGGGGCGGCGGGTGGGCTGGAGAAGAGGCGGGAGGCGGCCGGCGGGAGCTTCCTCGGTGACGGCAGTCGGCAGGGCGCCAGGCGCGAACGGCGAGGCGAGGCGGCTATCGGGGTCGAGGCGTCGAGCGACGAGCAGGTCTGCAGTGCGTTGGGGCTTCGGGGCTGTTTCTTCGGGGCTGTTCATTGGGCTCTTTTTTTCTGGCCCATCTATAATCTATAGATATATGGGCTGTCTCAGAATCCCAGGGTGGGCCGCGGCCCACCCTGGCCACCCTGTAGATCCGCCACTGCTGGATGGGATGCCGGTTGTAGTGATTTGTGATGCCGGTTGTAGCATGTAGCAAAACACCGTGACGCCGGTTGTTGCTCGAAGCAGTGCTACCGTGCTCACAGCCCGTGGTAACCCCGGTCGCCATCCAAGATCGCAGTTCTCCTGGGCACCGGTTGCAGCCCCTGCCATCCAGGTTCTAGCTTTCGTCGCCACCGGTTGCAACATGCTACGCCGCCAACGCCGTAGCTCGCCATCCATGCTGACCAGCGAGGATGCAACATGTGGTCCTGCCATTCCGACGAAGATTACCTCCCCAACCGCATCAGGCACGGGGTGCGTCCGTGTGCAAGCAATGGCGTCACTACGTGGGCGCGCCCATGGCCTGGCACCGGAGGTACGGGCCATGGCAGCCGTGGAGGAGCTTGTGTGCACCATGTAATAATAAGGGAAAATTGAGTACCAGAGAGAAAAATAAAGGGGATTAGGAAAAATGAGCGGCTGACGTCATATGGAAATAGACAAAGGAAGAGAGGGAAGGCATGTGGACCTGCGTGAGATGCACCGCGCGGTCAGTTGGATCAAAATTGATCCCATGAGCAGGACGCGGCCGGCGGAAGTTTCGGCCAGCTGGTCGTATTGAAGCGTTTACGTATGTCACATATATATGGGAAACAAAAGAAAAAAAAAGTGCAAACCGCCATGTTCATGGGAAGGCGTATTTCTGTGCTGGAAACGTAATCTAGCAATCACGGCATGTTCCGGTGGCAAGCGCATATTCCCCTCTCTTCTCTCCCAACCTCGAACCCTCGCTCCTGGCATCGCCTCCAATGGCACCTCGCCGCTCCCATCTACCGCGAGACCAAGGCCCTCCGAAGGCGCCAAGTTCACACACCCTTGTCTTAGGTTGCGCCGTGCAGAGGTACGTAGTTCGTACAGTGGGAACTAACTGCTGCTGTCCGAGGCCCTGGTTAAAACCTGGCTTACCGTTGAAGCAAAACAAGCAGTCATGTGTATTAGTGTGCTTCAAGTGGATGCCAAACTTTTTTTTTTTTGGAAAAGGGGGACTCCCCGGCCTCTGCATCAAGAGTGATGCATACAGCCATCTTATTAACGAAGCAACAAAATATGCGTACAAAGTTCCATAGTCTCAAACTTAAAATAATAAAAAGCAGCCCACACAGGGCGCAGAAGGCTAGAAACACGAACTAGCCAATAAAAGAGCCACAACCGGCTGGCTAAAGAGATAGGAAAACTAATTGCCTATCCTATTACATGACCGCCATCCAAACCGGTTGAAGATATCCCGAGCAACCATCTCCCACCGGATAGACCCAGTAACCAAATGCTCCCTGGCCTCCATCGGAGTGAGTAATGACCATGAACGGATCAACGCCGTAGCTCGGAAGATAACCTGCAAAAAATGAATTCGTGATGATCTGTTAAAAACCAAATCATTTCTGCATAGCCAGATGGTCCACATTAAAGCACAGACTCCAACCCGAATATGTCTTGCTATTGTAGAGTCAATCCCATATAGCCAATTCCCAAATAAAGCATTAATAGTATTCGGTGGAGTAATATTAAAAGCAATGTGGACCGTCTGCCATAGAACCTTGGCCAGCGGGCAATCAAAAAAGAGATGTTTAATAGTCTCATCTCGATCACAGAAACTACACCTAGTAGGTCCTGTCCAATTACGCTTTATTAAATTGTCCTTTGTTAGAATAACTTGTTTATGAACAAACCACATAAACACCTTTATTTTCAAAGGTACTTTGACATCCCAGACACTCTTGGAAGTTGGAATGGAGCTCGTATTAATAACATCAATATACATTGACCTGACTGTAAATACTCTAGACGTAGTCAACTTCCAGCGTAATTTATCCGGTTGGTCAGAAAGTTGAACCTCCATTAGTCTCCTTACTAACTGGAGCCAAACCTCCCAACGATTGCCCGCTAATGACTGTCTAAACTGAATATTAAGGGGGATAGATTGAAATACCGTTGCCACGAACACCTCACGTCGTTGAGCAATACGATATAAAGACGGATACTGAATGGCCAAGGGTGAGTCGCCCAACCAAGCGTCCTCCCAGAAACGTGTAGTGGCCCCATTACCAATGACAACTTTTGTCCTATTGAACATTAGTTGTTTGACTTTCATGAGCCCTTTCCAGAAAGGCGAATCCATCGGCCTAACTGTTACCTGGGACAACGTCCTAGTCTGGAGGTACTTGCTGCGAATGATTTGCGCCCACATAGCTTCCGAACCGCTAGCGAGCTTCCACAACCACTTACTAAGAAGGCATCTGTTCTTAACCTCAAGATTCTCAATGCCCAGCCCGCCTTGGTCTTTGGGTCGACAGATAATATCCCACTTAGCAAGCCGGTATTTTCTTTTAAGCTCATCACCCTGCCAAAAGAAGCGTGATCGATAGAAGTCCAGTCTTTTCCTCACTCCCACAGGAACCTCAAAGAACGATAAGAGAAACATAGGCATACTTGTGAGGACCGAGTTTATCAAAACTAGCCATCCTCCATATGACATGAGCTTACCCTTCCAGCAGCTCAGTTTCTTTTCAAAGCGATCCTCGATACACTTCCACTCTCTGTTTGTTAGCCTACGATGATGAATCGGTATGCCAAGGTAGGAAAAGGGCAGACTTCCCAACTCGCACCCAAACAATTGCCTATAGGAATCCTGTTCGTCTTTGGCCCTACCAAAGCAGAACAATTCGCTCTTATGAAAGTTAATCTTTAACCCCAATAATTGTTCAAAGAGGCATAACAACAACTTCATATTTCTCGCCTTGGCCAAATCATGCTCCATGAAGATGATTGTATCATCAGCGTATTGAAGAATGGATACACCTCCATCAACCAGATGAGGTACTAAACCACCCACTTGACCATGATCCTTAGCCCTTCCGATCAAAATTGCTAACATATCCACCACGATGTTAAACAAAACAGGGGACATAGGATCTCCTTGTCTGAGGCCCTTATGAGTCTGGAAGTAATGACCTATATCGTCATTGACCTTAATACCCACACTCCCTTTTTGCGTAAAAGATTCTACCTGATGGCGCCAAGCCTCATGAAAACCTTTCATACGCAATGCCTGTTGAAGGAACGGCCACTTGACCTTATCATACGCCTTCTCAAAATCCACCTTAAAAATTACCCCATCTAATTTTTTAGAGTGAATTTCATGGAGCGTTTCATGAAGGACAACCACTCCTTCGAGTATGTTTCTGTCCGGCATGAAAGCAGTTTGGGATTGTTGCACCACAGAAAGCGCAATCTGTGATAGCCTGTTCGTCCCGACCTTGGTGAAGATTTTGAAACTACCATTGAGAAGGCAAATTGGCCTGAATTGCTCAATTCGCACAACCTCCGTTTTCTTAGGTAGCAATGTGATAGTTCCAAAATTCAACTGAAATAATTGAAGCTGTCCAGAGAAAAGATCGTGAAACATAGGTAACAAATCCCCCTTAATAATCTGCCAGCACCTTTTATAAAACTCCGCCGGAAACCCATCCGGACCGGGCGCCTTGTTGTTTTCCATCTGTGCAATAGCATCAAACACTTCCTTCTCCGTAAATGGGGCTAGCAAGATATCATTTTCGGCAGTCGACAGTTGAGGAACATCCTCAGTCCGAGACTCATCCAAGGTTACACAATTAACCTCTGGTGGTCCGAATAACTGCCTATAATACTCAGTGATGTAAGTTTTTAGATTATCCTGCCCAACAATAGTACCCTCATCCTGCTCATGTTGGAAGATTCGTTTCTTACGGTGCTTGCCATTAGCAATGAGGTGAAAGAATTGAGTATTAGCGTCCCCTTGAGTCACCTTGCGGACCTTGGCTCGCAACGCCCACTTCAACTCTTCCTCACGGAGAAGTTCTTTCAACCTCTTTTCAGCCTCATGTTTAACCTGGAGCTCAGCAGGCAGCAGAATCGTAGATTCGGCTTTAGTATCTAAGGCCTGTATAAGAGAAAGGAGTCTATCCTTCTCAATCTTATACACCCCACTTAGGTGCTTAGCCCACCCCCGTAAGAAGCTTCTTAAATGTCTTATTTTATTCTGCCAGCGCTCAACCGCCGTCGTACCTCCTACCCCCTTAGCCCATTCCCTGGCAACGAGGTCGAAGAACCCTTCACGTTCGAACCACACCATCTCGAAAGAGAAGGTGTTTTTGTTTCCCACATAGTTGGACTCCCCGGAGTCCACAAACAGTGGTGTGTGATCTGATATTCCCCGCGTTAAAGCTTGCACCGTCACCAGAGGGAACTTCTGTTCCCACTCCACGCTGGCGAGAACTCGGTCAAGCTTTTCATAAGTCGGGTTTGGCAACGCATTAGCCCAAGTAAACTTTCTACCAGAAAGTTCTATCTCCCTCAGGTCCAAACTCTCAATAATAGTATTGAACATAAAGGACCATCTCCCGTCGAAGTTATCATTATTCTTCTCCTCTTTCCTCCGAATGATATTGAAATCACCCCCGACCAACATTGGAAGCTGTTCGGACCCACAAATTCGAACAAGATCCACCAGAAACTCCGGTTTAAGTTCGGGCTGTGCAGCTCCATACACCGCCACCAAAGCCCAGTCGAACCCATCAACTTTTGACCTAACCCGAAACTTAACCGCAAAGTCTCCCATTACCACACTCCTGACCTCAAGGGAATCGCATCTCACTCCCAACAGGATGCCTCCCGATCGTCCTCGTGGCGGTAGGCAATGCCAGTCGAAATCAACACCACCCGCAAGGGAGGAAAGAAACTGCGGAGCAAAATTGTCTCTTCCAGTTTCGGAGAGAGCAATAAAATCTAATCTATGCTCCAAAGACGCCTCAGCAAGAAACCTTCTTTTAGCCAAGTCCTTGAGACCTCTGCTATTCCAAAAGATTCCTTTCATAATTCATCATGGAATTTTTTGGCCGTACGAATCCTAGCACTTCTATGTACCGCGGATGCTGGATACACCTTCCGCTTCCACTTACGTTTAGGTTTGTCATTGTCCACCATCCGGTCCTCATAACCGGGCAGTGGTGGTTGAAGGACCTCAACCTCTACGTTGGCCTCCTCCTCGTCTGACTCATTATAGGATGGTGCAAGGTCCGCACACAAGGTGTCTAGCACTCTCACTCCCAACGCATCGATCTCAGCGTCATTCATAGGTCGCACAGCCGCTAGGTTACGAATGGTTTCTAATGCGCGATCCGCTTCCAGGTCCAAAAGATCATTAACCGAGTTGGAAATTTCAGCATTATTAACCCCCAGCGAAATCCCTACTTGATTTGCATTATGAATAATCTCATCCGTAGAAAAATGCATAATGGAATTGGATAAATTGACCGACATACCGGTAGTGGCCTCGATACCACGAAGCTTGGCCGCCCTCGTAGCGCACCTCTGCTGCATGTCGTCAACCTCCGGATGATCCGGGAGACGGGAACTCATCCGCCGCCCCTCAGAGACTGGGTCAGGGATCCCGCCAAAAGCAATAACCTCCTCCCGAGAGGCACCAGTCGCGAGAGGAAGTGACGGACGGCTCCCACCTCCGGCGGCGTGGGGGCCAGGGGTAGAAGGTGCCGGTACCACCCGTCCGGACACCCCCTCCGCCCCGACCCTCCAAGCTGGTGGAGTCGTCATCCCTCCAGCCGCGGAGGAGGGAAGGCCCGGGGTCGCCTTCCCCGGACCCCCTCCAACCAAGGCAGTCGAGGCCACCTCCGTCGAGGCCGAAGGGGAGGGGTGTGGGGCCTCCTGCCCCATACATCCTCCCTCAGAGCCGGCCAGCGCCAGCTTAGCAGGCGTCTCCGGGGCCACCTGCCCCAGACAAGCACCCACCCGCCCGACAGAAGACGCAGTAGCCAGTCGCCCTCCCGAAGAGGACTCCTCCCTCTCAGGGGCCCTGATCAAAGCCATCGAGGGATGAGGGACCGAGGTCTCCTGCCTGCGACCCTCCTCCAAGCTCGTAGTCATGGCCTGCATCTCAGACGTGTCAACAATATCCGAGGGAGGCGAGAACGCTATCTCCGGACCTCCCTCCACTCCAGGAACCTCCACACTCGGACCCTCAAAGTCCAACGCAGGTAAAGAGTGCTCGAACACCTCAGAAGACTCCACCCGCTCACTCCATAGTCTCGGTGGTGCCGAAGTTGGCTCAAAGGTACCAAACCTCAGAGTGGTCGTCGGCACCGAAGATGTAGGCGCCGTTTCCCCTCCGGTGGTCTTGACCCCGGACCCCGGTCTCTCGACCTCTCGACCAGGATCATCTACCGGAGGCTCCTTACGCCCCCTGTCATCATCCCCCTCGTGCATATCAACATCCACTGTAGCAGGTGTGTCGGCAAACAAACTGTCATCCTCAAACTCAATCTGAAGGTTACACACCTGACCGCGATAAGCCCACTTCACCACGTCCGGAACATACTCAATGTCCAGGATACTGACCAGGATGCGAGCCACACCCTGAGCTCTGGTGAAAGCCATATCCACTCGCTCGGGCTTTCCCACCAAAACAGCCATACTAGCAACAACCCTGGCATCCTGCAAGGGCCTGTGTGGAGCCCCCGAAAACCGCAACCAGGCCTGGGTAAGTGGCTTACCCTGAGGCTCACTCAATTTCCACTCGTGAAACTCAAGAATGCCATTAGTACCTGGCACCTTACACATCCCGAAACTCAATAACCTCTGTAGATCCTCCACCGATGGAAACTCCACCCTGAACGAGTTTGGCTCAAGACTGACTAACTCCCATAGGAAGTCCCCTGGTGCCAGCTCCCGGAGCCGCTGCACAATTTGGACCTCAGAGATTTCACCTTTAGTCACTTTAACGATCCCAGACGTCATACTGCGCACCTCATCCGAGACCTCCTTCTCCACCGGAGACTCGAAAAACGTGAGCTCTGAACAGAACACACCATACATCATAAGATTGGGTATCTGCTCTCTCAAAAGCGGACAAGCCCCTGACTCATGATCTGGCTTACCACATGTATCGCATAAGGCTGCCACACACTCAGCAATGAAGTGGCATTTATTGCCACAACGATAGCATAACATTCTTTCTTTCTTTCGCGCATACTTTGCCGCCCTATCCAATTCAGCCTTTTCAGAGCCCTCCACTGACATTACCTCAACCTCGCCATTATTGGCAGGAACCGCCTCTGCCAGAGCCGTGACAACCTCCATAGCCTGACAAGTCAACGCAGTCTCATCAGTCTCCACACCAACCGGCATCTGATCAACGACAACATGCTGCTGCCTTGGGCGGTAGCGACCACCGCGGCCGCCCCGTCCACCACGGTTACCACGAAAACCACCACGGTTCCTATTAGCTGGTCCGGACGCCCCTTCAACGAAACCTCCCGTAGGCCCCAGGAAAGGTCGCTCTGTCGAGCCATCACTTTGCCAAGCATACCCCCGCCCGCCACCTGTGGACGAGGATCCCCGGTGCTGTCCGTCACCATACGCGTTAAGACCATCATCACCCCACTGACCACGAGGCACCGACGAGTCACCCCCCCTCACCGGAGCCATCTGCAACTGCGCTTGCTCCAGAACCGGTGCCGACGGATTTGGCGACTGCCGCGCCACGAAGTGCGGGGGTCGGGCCCCTGTCTGCATGGCCGTAGGACGCGGCTGGCTAGCCAACGCAGGAGCCAGCGGCCGAAGAGACGGAGTACCACGACCCGCAGTCGCCGCGGGGAGAGGCGCCGGCGGCCGAAGGCCGCCCCGACCGGCGACAGGATGCAGGGGACCTGCCGGCGTAGTTCCGCGGCCCACCCCACCTGGCCTGGGCAGGCCGCCGTGCGGCGCCTGACGTGTGCCATTTCCCACCAGGGCCGCCTGGTTTGGGGTCGGAGTAGCAGCCGCGCGCCCCGCCCCTAACGGCAGGCCCGAGCGGCCCCGACCAGCGGCCAGTGTGGCCGCATCTCCGCCTCTGCCGCCCCCCGCAGGCTGAGGCATGCCCCCGCGCCCCACGCTGCTTGGGCCGCCGGCCTGAGCGCCGACCTTGGCCGGTGGAGGTTTGCCGCCCGCCATAGAATGAAGCGCAGGAACCCGGCGAGCACGCCCCACTCCCCGATCAGAGAAAGATCGCACCCTAGGCAGGAGAACCCTAGCGCGCCTCGAACGAGACACCGCGGACGTCCCGTCGATCGTGCATGGGGGTGTAGCAATCTGCCCGTGCGAACAATCCAGGTTAACCTGGGCCTCATACCCGGTTACCCCAGGCCCACCCAAAACAAGGCCCGGCTCACTCAGAGCCGGCCCGTCAGGGCGGCCCTCGAGCGCACAGCCCAGGAGAGCGTTCAAACGCATCGCCCGCTGCTGCGAGATCGAGATCGGTCCTCTCGCCGGCGATCTCGCCATGGCCGCCGCCGGCACACCGCCAGAACGGACAGGCCGCTTCTTCCTCTTAACTTGAATCCACGAATCCGGATGAATCAGATCGAAAAGAGTAAGGTTCGGTAAACTAACCTTAGGAAGGGGACCCTTCCATGGACGTACCGCCGTCGCCGCCGTTCGACGGTGAACCACTCGCCGGACCATCTCCTTCCTCTCTCCCGCATGGAGCCCCACCCTTGCCGGGTCTTCAATTGGCAACACGCGATCCACCGTCGAGGCCACCTCGTCCTCATCATAACCCGCGTGAAAGAACTCGCAGAACAGGTCGGAGGGTGTCGGCGTTGGTGGAGCAGCTTCTGGATCCTCGCCGTCGCCGTCCGCATCGTCCTCATCGGCTCCGGCCAGCGCCCAAAACCGGCCGCCGACCCGAGCCCCCGCCCCCGAGAGCATATTCCCGGCGATCGCCGTCCGGGCGATTCACATCAAAGATTTCCTCTTATTCTACGGGGGCCGATACTCAGAGATCAATCTACCTTTTAGCAATAGTAATCTCCAGAAATTTATAAGTACATCTTTAGCAAAAAGTTGTTTACTTATGTGTATAAATATGATCTCTCATTTCATGTAATCATTTCTTCTTAAAACACTAGGAGTCAGCGATGCAAAGCATTTAGCCACTATTTTGCTGTGCATAACTTGTTTTCTTTCTACAAATGCGTTTATATTAGATAAACAACCTTGTGGTTGCTATTTAGGATTGGCTCGTAAAACAACTTAAGAAAACTATGGAGGAAAAAGACGTCCACGACACTATTTCTGTCGGAAGGTTGCATATGAAAACTGTGTGGGCGCCACTTTCAGCAGCATCGCTCGAAATTGGAGAGGGAGGCTGCTTGTCTCTCCGTCGCCATCTTTAGCACAACACCCTTATTCAGGTCACGGTTGCAAACCATACTACAACCCCAACCTTTTTGACATATTACGTGATTTCTGCTCTCCAGTTGTCGTCATGTCAGACAAGGCAAGTGGGCGTTCTTGAAAGGTTCTCTTAGCTGTTTAGATGGACAGTTACCAACCGCTCCATCGGTAAAGAAATATAAAAGTGTTTAGATCACTACTTTGATGATCTAAACGCTCTTATATTTCTTTAAAGAGGAAGTAATATACTCCCTTTGTTTCTAAATATTTGTCTTTTTTAGAAATTTTAAATGGACTACCACATACGGATGTAATATAGACATATTTTAGACTGTAGATTCACTCATTTTGCTCCGTAAGTGGTCACTTGTTGAAATCACTAGAAAGACAAATATTTAGGAATGAAGGAAGTAGTATATATTTAAAGAGTTGAAGACTAGATTAGTATGCAGTTGATTTGTCTTACCTTTTTAATTGGCACAGTCGGCAACCCATCACATTGACTTTGGGACCATCTGCAGGTCAGTCAACGATACGTATAGTATGCCACATCTTGCTTAGGACGGGGTAGATGAATATGCTTAAATATTCTTGTTAAGTACTTATCGATTGTGCTCCCTTCGTTTTTAGTTAGTACTTTTTTTTTAAAAGGGTAAACACCCCGGCCTCTGCAACGTCATGATGCACACATCCATTTTTATTTAGTACGTGTATTAGCTTTGGTCAAAGTCAAACTTTTTAAACTTTGACAAAGTTTATAAACAAAAATATAAACATATACAGTACCAAACAAGATGGCAGAGGGACCTGGCGACGGGCGAGAGCCACCACCGGCGCCGATCTTGCCTGAGCCTCCGTCGCCGTTTGCGCCGGTTGAGGAGTAGGGCCTGTCTGATGCCGGAGGAGGATCCTCTCCGCCGCCGATCTGCCAGGCTGTCCCGGCCGGGGACTTGGCGCCTCCGCCGCCGCCGCTGCTGCGGATGTCACCGGAGCCTCCGCGCCCTACGGATGAGATCCGGCAGGCGCTCGCGGTGGATCCAATTCCGCCGTTCGATCCATCCTCTTCCCCGGTTTCTTCTTCGACGGAGGATCGGGATCGGGGATTCAAAAATCCTACGAAATGAAGGGTTCGTTTTCGGGATAATCGTGCGATGGGGCGATGGATCAATGGCCTGATCTACTCGCACCCGTCTCGTTGGACGACGATCCGTGATGAAGAAGGAGATATTTTGGCCGGGAGGCATTTATCCACGGAAGAAGAACTTCATATTGGTATGTGTTTATTGGTTGATATCTTTCACATCGAGGTTATTGAGTGTGTGCTGGTACACCCGGAGGATGAAGAACAAGTTGTCACTGTTGATCTCACGGAGGATACTGATGGATCAAAGCCGACGCAAAGGTTTGGGGGTCGTTTTTGGATACTTGCTCATGAGGAGGAAGATGAGGTGGATGTGCCGGTAACGTCGGCCCGGCCGTTATCTTCGCTTGGCTTGGGTACTAGCCCCGTGCCTAAACCTTCGGTGAGTATCAAGAAACCAATTTTGCTTGACCGTCCAGTTCTTTCGCAGAAGTCGAAAATGAAACCTTGGTGTGGACCGTTGCCGAAGGATGGGGCGACGGATATCACATTGTCAGACTTTTTCCGTCCCGAGTGCTGGACGAAAGTGACTAGACGGAAAAAGAAGGGGGGTCGGGCGGTGTCGCAACGTTTGCCGGAGATAGCCGGCGTTCGTGATTTTCGGACGGAAAGACACGACCGTTTGAATTTTCTTTTGGGCACAGTAGGATCGCAAGTGAGCGCCGACGCGGTGGGCTTGGCTAGTACTGGGCTCGAGGCCCGGGGGCTGGCCAGGCCTACTGTGCGTCGGGAGACGGCGACGTGCATGTCTGAGGCCTTGAGGGGATCGCCCCCGCATGCACGTCCATCTCCTTCTCTATTTCGCGCCACTAGTGTTCGTCGCTCGGGAAACTGAGGGTTCCCGAGAGCTGTGTCGCGCCGCCCGTTTCTTTTGTTCTCCGGTGAAGCTGATTGCCGGCAGGCCCCGCATCCGACGCCGGCTAGGATGCCTCCGAAGCCGCCGCCGCCGCGCGCCGCGCCGGCTGCGCGAGTTCCGGCCGGGACCGCGGGAGCTACCGCCCCGGCTGCGGCATCGCCTGCGCCTGGAGCCGCCAGGGCTGCGCCCCCGCCTAGGCCGACCATGATGCCGCCCCAGGCGCCGGCTCCGCCTCGGATGGTGGCGCCCCAGCCCCGGGCACTGGCCCCGCCACCGCGACCGCCAGCACCGGCCCCGGCTGGGGCGCTGGCCCCTCTTGCGGCAAGGGCGCCGGCTCCGCCTCGGGGGGCGTTACCTCCGCCGGTGGCGCCTGTACCCGTGCCGCGGGCTGCACCGACGCCGCCTCCTAGGGCCAAACCGCCGCCGACACAAAGGCCGTGGCCGAGGCAGATGGCGGGAGGCCGAGGCGGTTCTGGTCAGGGTTCAACCAGCCATGGGACAGGTGCGTCACCGGGGGATGACCGTAACCCCCCGCGTGGTCAGTGGGGCGATGACGGGTATGATGCTTATGGCGCTGGTCTGCACCGGGGCTCTTCATCCACCGGAGGAGGCCGTGGCTATGCTTGGGTGGACAACGGCAATGATAACCGGGGTTTTCAAGGACCGCCTAGAAATTTTGTCGAGGGCGCGGCCGGTCCTAACAACCGAGCTTTCCGAGGACGTTTTCGTGGAGGTCGGGGCGGGAACAGGCGGCACTACCAGCCTCGGCATACTAAGACCGCTACCGTGACGGAGGTACCGGATGGTGCATCGGATCTACCGCAGGTGGCGGTGGAGACGGTGCAGGCTTTGGCTGCAGTTTCTTTGCCAGAGCCCATGCAGACTGGTGACTCTAGTTCTGAGCAAGGTACGGACAAGGCCGAGAGTGAAAAGTTGTCCAAGTGGGCGGCTAAGAAGAAGAAGCTCACTTGTTTCCGTTGTGGGGAACCGGGTCACTTCTTGGTTCAGTGTACTGCGGAGTTATGCGATTTGTGCCGGAAACCTAAACACACAGATGCCGAGTGTCCTCTTATGTTGGGGCCTAAACCATCCGTTCAGATTTACGGGGTGTGTTGTTCGGAGCTGATGTTTTTTGAGTCTCCATCTGTGGAGCCCTCGGCACCCATAGTGGAAACCTCCTTCCCCGGTGTGGTGAAGGTGGTTCACGGTCCGTTGACCGAAGCACAGATCATTCAGCAGTTGAGAGAGCTCGCTCCATGTAATTTTCAGTGGTCCTTACTTAAGCTCATAGATAATTCTTATAAAGTGGATTTCCCGACTAAGGAGGATCAGCTGAGGATTCTCAAGTTTGGTATGAGCAGGGTTACGGGTACTAGTTTTGTGCTGGAGTTTGATGAGTGGAAGAAGAAAGAGCCACAGGGGACGCCGTTAACTCAGATTTGGGTTCGTTTCTCTGGAGCCCCGTCTGCTCCTTTGGACAGCTTCTTGGTGATGTGGAGCCTGGGTTCTTTGATTGGCAGGACTGAGCAGGTGGATATGCCGTCCACTCGGGCTCACGGGGTGGCACGATTTCTTGTCAGTGTCGCTAACATTGAGTTCTTACCAGACGTGGTGCCTTGGACTTATGCAGGCGTCTTATATCAGTTGGATGTTGAGTATGAGGATCCTAATCTGTTCAGTGAGTTTGAGGATGATAATCCCATGGACACTTCTGAGGGAGGAGGGGCTTCGGGGAACCAGGAGGATAATTGATGCGGAGCATCCTTCCATCATCCCCATGGACTCTACATCAACACATCCAACCCCACAAGGACCCATGACTCGAGCACGTGCAAGAGCTCTTGAAACCGAGGTGACATCACTCCTCTCACAATTCCCTTTCGATTCACATGAGACGTGGTTACTACCTCAAACGGAAATGCTATGCATACTCACGTACCAAGGAGTCAACCATGAAGAGGCAAGGAAGCAAGGAGAACCGGAGGCGGAAGACATGCGAGAAGACGGAGTGGAAAAAGCGCCAAGGACCAGGGTGGCCGGACGATCCAGACGGCGGCCCGGACGATCCGGACCCCGGTCCGGACGATCCGGCTAATTCGACCGAAGGCTACAGAAGCTCCACCCTGAAGCCGGATCATTCGGACCCCGTCCCGGATCATCCGGACCTGGCCCGGACATCCGGACATCCAGCCGGACATCCGGCCCTGCGCGACCACCAGCCGACCCTCCGGCTCATCCGGGCCTCCACCCGGATCATCCGGACCCGCCCGGACCATCCGGACCCTCGTCCGGATCATCCGGCCAGCGCCTGCACGCGCGTGTTGGGCTGAGCCCATGTACCCCTTCGCCCCAAGCTCTATATATAGGACCCCCATCTCCTCACTTTGAGACTGAGCGTTGATTTAGCTCGTTTTTGAGATAGAGCCTCGCTCATCCATCGGATCTCCTCCTCGTGTGAGACCGCAGCCTCTTCGGAGAAGATCCTCTCGGATTCAAGACCCCTTTACGGGAAGATCCCCTCGTGGATTCAAGACCTCCTCTCGGAGAAAAACGGCTACCTTTGTATCTTTCCTTTGTTGATTTTGGACCATGTGTTACTCGTGCTTCGATGATCTAGACCTTGTGTGATTGATCTCTTGTCGGTTGAGTGTCTCTCTCGTTCCTCCCCGTGATTTCCTCGTGTTCTTCCGCGCGTTCTTCGTGTTTGTCCCGTAGGATCCACTCCAAACGTGAAAGATCGACGCTATAGGGTTCCACCCTACATCATATGGTATCAGAGCCACGTTGATCATGTTTTTGGAGCCCCTACCCCTCTTTTTCTAGCTTGATTTTGTTGTTTTCGTCCTAAATCCGAAAATCCCCACCAAAAATAACCCCCAATTTTTTTTGTGATTTGTTAGTTTTGATGATGTTTTGTTGTTTTTGATCCGTGGATTCGGTGTGTAACTCGTGGATCTTGTGTTTCCCCATCTTCTTCCCCTCGAAATCCATCCAAAATCCCCGAAATCGTCAAATTTCTCCCCGTTTTCGTCTTCTTCCCGCGCTGTTCCCGTGCGAGGTTGACCTGCCCGGATCATCCGGACTCTGTCCCGAATCATCCGGACGTGCCTGGATCATCCGGCTCCTGGCCCGGATCATCCGGCTTCCGCTGACGAAGCTGCAGTTCTGCAGTCCCCCCCTCCACCACCACCACCACCAACACTTCCATACCACCTCCCCACCCCATCCACCACTACTTCCACTTGCCAAACCCAAGCAACACAACCTCCGTACCACCGTTCGACGTTGGGTTCGACAATTTGAGTGAGATTTCCATGTCCTCTTGTGTTGCGGCTATTTAGGCGCGGTGAGACATCAACAACAAACGCTCATTTTCGTCGACTACTCATCTTCTCTACGGACGGTAACCTCGACGACATCTTTGTCATACCTTGCAATTGCATTGATAACCATCATAGACCGTCTTTTGCGTTGCTTACCCATCGAGACTAGCCATTGAGTATTGCCGGCAACGTGACTTGTGCACATTAGTTGCATACACCATATCATACATACCATCGTGGTGCATATCTCAGAATTGTGTGTCACAAAGTTGTCATCGCATACACAATTGCTATCTTGGTTCTTCAAGTTTGCATAAGAAAAGAGCTCAAAAGAGAAAGAGCCACTCAAGATTTTAAGCAAAGAGGAAAGATAAGCAAAGAGGTTATAAGCAACAAGCATAGCATCATACAACATTAAGATTTTCATATAAGATCATCTTGGATCATTGCACCGAAATACCATACATATAGCATACTTGGGATAGAGATCGTTGCATTTTTGCCTAGTAGGTTGTGCACAAGCTCCGTATCCGCCTATTGTGCAATCGTGCTAGCGTCTCTCTAGTATTGTGCAACAAGAGCATTTTCGTGGATTCCACATTTTGGCTCACTTTTGGTTTGCACAATCCCATTTATCTATTTGCGTGTGTGTTTCCGTGTACCACTACTTGCTTGGTCTACTTGTTGCATATGCGAATTTGTGAATCTTCTTCAACATTTTTGAGTCAAGCTAACGATTGCAATCAATTTTCTGCCACCATCCTAACCAAGCTCCACCAAAAGCTTTTACTTGTGTAGGTGTGAGAATCGACAAGGATCGGTACCAATAGTGCTATTTCATTGTCCGCATTTGAGTGAACTTGATTCATCTTCAACTTCGGTCAAAGGTACATTGGTATTAGTTCTTCTCCTTCTACCACTCACAATTTGTTTGAAATGATGGATAGGCCAAGTTCTTCTACAAATCCACTCTTCATCGAGCAAGACGACGACATGTCATCATACGTCACCAAGAGCCACCTCTTTGGCGCACAACGAGCTCTCCATCAAGAGCAACAAGCAATGAGCGAACGCATCGATAACCTCGCCACCGACATGCGACTCTCCGAGCAACGTACAAGAGACTACTTCGACAACAAGCTCGATGCGCACAAGAAAGAGAACGATGCAAGAATGGACGAGATCCGCGCCTTGTTGGTGAACCGGCGTCCTTCTACTTCCTCACACTCAAGACGGATCCACTCAAGTCGCCACTCCGACGACTCCTTCTCCGACACAAGTACACCATCATCGAACACTCTTCGACGAGCCGCGCGTCAAGACCGTCATGCATCTCGCAACCCGCTACACGACAAGCATTCCCAAGAGCAAGTTGATGAACAAGTTCCTCGTCCTCAATCAAACCAAGTAGAGTTTGCTCAAGCTCAAGAACGACAACGTCTTCGTCGCCAACAAGAACAAGAACGAGTGCGCCTACACCAAGACCAACAAGACGCCGAGGCTCAACGTCTTCAACAACAACAACGAGAAGCACAAGCTCTTGAGGCGGAACGTGCCCTTCAAGCATCAAGTCGAGCTATCGCCAACCGCAATCGCGAAAGGCGCAATCAAGAGGAAGCCCTTCGATAAGAAATACAAGAGATGAACTACCATCCGCGTGCGCAACGTCAAGCCCCACAAGCTCATCCGCAAGTTCCTCAAGCTCATCCCCAACCTCAAGGTCAACAAGAGCAAGGTGATAATGGACTTCCTCCTCGCCAAGAGCAACATGCGGATGATTACCCTCCACGTCAAGAACGTCATCATCAACATCGACCTCAACACAATGAAGAGCAACGCTATGGCAAGCTCAAGTTCACAATGCCCAAGTTCAATGGAACCAATGATCCCGAAGAGTACCTCTCATGGGCATTGAAGGTCGACAAAATCTTTCGTTTGCACAACTATGAGGAAGAGAAGAAGATCGCTATGGCATCACTTGAGTTCCAAGACTATGTGCTCATATGGTGGGAACAAGTACTTGAGCGCCGACAAGCAAGAGGCGATCCTCCAATCACCACTTGGGCTCAAATGAAGGATGTCATGCGAGCACGCTTCATGCCCACCTACTACAACCGTGATCTTTTCAAGAAGCTACAACTCCTCAAGCAAGGAACAAAGAGTGTTGAAGAATACTACAAAGAAATGGAGATTGCCATGATTCGAGCCAATGTCACGGAGGATGATGAGCAAACAATGACACGATTCTTGAACGGACTCAACCATCCCATCAAGAAGATCGCCGACTTCCAACCCTACTCCAACCTCATTGAGCTCGTGCATCAAGCTACAAAGGCGGAACGACAAGTGCAAGATGACTTCAAGTACGCCAAGTACTCATCCAAGACATACGGCTTCTCCAACAACCAAGCTTCAACAACTACTCCAACTTCGACATCAACCAAGCCTTCTCCAAGCAACGACGACAAGTCAAGTTACAAGAAAACTTCTACAAGTTCAAGTCGTCATCCTCCTACTACAAGCAACTTCAAGCCGCGTGCTTCATCATCTACTCCAACCGGTGAGACCGTCAAGACAAGCTCCTTCAAGTGTTTCACTTGCGGCGGCCGAGGCCACAAGTCCTATGAATGCACCAACAAGCGCACCATGATACTCAACGACGATGGCACATACGACTCAATGAGTGAAGATGAAATGGAAGCTATTGAGCAAGTGGCCATGCACCGGCGCATCAACGAGGATGAAGATGATCAAGTCTTTTGTGATGAAGATACGAGCCCCGCTCTTGTTGTTTCCAAGGTCTTGACACTTCAACATCAACAAGAAGAAGATCAAAGATGCCACATCTTCCACACAAAGGCCGGCATCAATGGACGCTCCGTCAAGGTCATCATCGATGGAGGTAGTTGCCACAACTTGGCAAGCGAAGAACTATGCTCCAAGCTTCAATTGGTCAAGAAGAAGCATCCGCAACCCTACAAGGTTCAATGGCTAAGTGACTCCGGCACTATACGAGTTGAGCATACGGTCAAAGTATCTTTCAAAATCGGTGCATATGAGGACACTTTGGAGTGTGATGTGGTCCCAATGACCGTTTGCCACCTCCTCCTTGGTCGGCCATGGCAATTCGACCGTGGTGTCTACCACAATGGGCGTACAAACCACTATAGCTTCAAGACGAAAGGCAAAGAATATGTCTTATGACCCATGTCTCCTAGTCAAGTGATAGCCGACAAACAAGCCATCAACCAAAGAGAGAAGAGTGAGAAAGTGAGCCACCAAAAAGTGAATGAGAGCCACAAGCCAAATTTGAGCGCCTTTTCGCCTAGAGAGAAAAACCTCATACTATTCGCCACCAGACATGAGATGAGAGAAGTGTGTGAGAACCCATCGATTGTGATGCACTTTGTCCTTGTGTGCAAGGATGGAGAACCAAAAACTAACACCACTCATGAACTACCTTTGGTGTTTCAATCTCTTTTGCAGGAATTTCAAGATGTTTTCCCCGATGAGCTACCTCCGGGTCTACCTCCTCTTCGAGGCATTGAGCATCAAATCGACCTCATACCCAGAGCGCCACTTCCAAACAAAGCTCCCTACCGTGTCAATCCCGAAGAAACCAAGGAGATTCAACGGCAAGTACAAAAACTAATCGACAACGGTCATGTACGTGAAAGCTTAAGCCCTTGTGCCGTTCCCGTTATACTTGTGCCTAAGCCTGATGGAACTTTCCGCTTGTGCTCCGATTATAGACCCATAAATGCTATCACCGTGCGCTATAGGCATCCCATTCCTCGCTTAGATGATATGCTTGATGAACTTAGTGGAGCCAACTTTTTCTCCAAAATTGATCTTAAAAGTGGCTATTATCAAATCCGTATTCATGAGGGTGATGAATGGAAAACTGCTTTCAAAACAAAATTTGGCTTATATGAATGGTTGGTTATGCCTATGGGTTTGTCGGAAGCACCCGGAACTTTTGTGCGTCTCATGCATCATGTACTCCGTCCATACATTGGAATCTTTGTTGTGGTTTACTTCGATGATATTCTTGTGTTTAGCAAAACCATGAAAGAGCATCTTGATCATGTTAAGCTTGTTTTGCAAACACTTCGAAAGGAAAGTCTTTACGCCAGCTTGAAAAAAATGCACTTTTGGCGTTGACAAAGTGGTTTTCTTGGGTTTCGTTGTCTCTTCCAAGGGTGTCCATGTTGATGAAACTAAGATCAAAGCAATTAAAACTTGGCCCCAACCCACCAATTTGCAACAAGTGCGAAGTTTCCTTGGTCTTGCAGGTTTGTATCGTCGCTTTGTGAAAAACTTTAGCACTATTGCAGCTCCTTTGCATGCTTTGAGTAAGAAGAATACTCCTTTTGTTTGGGGACCTTTGCAATCCAACGCCTTTGATGAGCTCAAGTCTTTGCTTACTCATGCTCCAATTCTTGCTTTACCCAATTTTGACAAAACTTTTGAGGTTCATTGTGATGCAAGTGGTACCGGAATTGGCGGAGTTTTAATGCAAGAAAAACGAGTCATTGCTTATTTTAGTGAAAAACTCTCCGGTGCTCAACTTAACTATCCCGTGTATGACAAGGAATTGTATGCTTTGGTGCGTGTACTACATGTTTGGGAACATTATCTTAGACCTCATGAGTTTGTCATCCATACCGATCATGAAACGCTTAAGTACTTGAAAGGTCAAACTAAATTGAACAAGCGTCATGCCAAATGGAGTGAATTTATTGAATCTTTTCCATATGTGATCAAGTACATTAAGGGCAAGGAAAATGTAGTTGCCGATGCACTTTCACGCATATGCACGCTTGTCACCCAACTTGAGTTGAATGTTATTGGCTTTGAGCACATAAAGGATTTGTATGCTAGTGATCCATATTTTGCACCTCATTATGCTAAATGTTTGACGCATACATCTTGGGAACAATATTACCTCAAGGATGGTTATCTTATGAGAGCTAACAAACTTTGCATACCCGAGTCTTCTCTTCGTTTGCTACTTTTGCAAGAGGCTCATGGAGGTGGACTCATGGGACATTTTGGACGAGACAAGACATTTGCCACGCTCTCCAAGAACTACTTTTGGCCCAAGATGTTTCGAGACGTCTCACGCTTCACCACCCGATGCTCGACATGCCGCAAAGCTAAGTCAAAAGCTCAATCTCATGGTCTTTACATGCCTCTTCCAATTCCATATCAACCTTGGGAAGACATTAGCATGGATTTTGTGCTTGGCTTGCCTAGAACTCAAAATGGAAAGGATTCCGTGTTTGTTGTTGTGGATCGATTTTCTAAAATGGCACATTTCATCCCTTGCAACAAGGTAGACGATGCTTCACATATTGCAAATCTCTTTTGTAGGGAAATCTTGCGCCTTCATGGAGTACCAAAGACAATCATCTCCGACCGCGACGTCAAGTTCTTGAGTTACTTTTGGAACACTCTTTGCGCCAAGCTCGGCATCAAGCTCCTCTTCTCATCGGCGTACCATCCTCAAACCGACGGCCAAACGGAGGTGACGAACCGGACGCTCTCCACTCTACTACGCGTGTTGATCAAGAAGAACATCAAGGAGTGGGAGGCGTGTCTACCCATCGCCGAGTACGCCTACAACCACGCAAGACAGTCGACGACCGGCAAGTCCCCCTTCGAGGTCGTCTACGGCTTCAACCCATTGTCCCCATTGGACATTCTACCTCTACCTCTACAAGAGCGCACCAACCTCGACGCAAGTGCCCGTGCAAGCTACATCAAGAAGATGCATGAAGATACAAGAAACACCATCGAGCGCCAAGTACAACGACTAGCGACCAAGCTCAACATCAACAAGCAACCCATGATCTTCAACATAGGCGATCTCGTGTGGCTACACCTTCGCAAGGAACGATTCCCCAACAAACGCAACTCGAAACTTCTACCTCGAGCCGATGGACCCTTCAAGGTGTTAGCACGCTACAACAACAACGCCTACAAGCTCGACCTACCAAGCGACAAGTACAACGTGAGCGACACTTTCAACGTCAAAGACCTCTCGCCTTTCCATGGTGATGAAGATCTAGATCCGAGGTCGGATCCTTTCGAAGGGAGGGGATATGATGCGGAGCATCCTTCCATCATCCCCATGGACTCTACATCAACAGATCCAACCCCACAAGGACCCATGACTCGAGCACGTGCAAGAGCTCTTGAAACCGAGGGACATCACTCCTCTCACAATTCCCTTTCGATTCACATGAGACGTGGTTACTACCTCAAACGGAAATGCTATGCATACTCAGGTACCAAGGAGTCAACCATGAAGAGGCTAGGAAGCAAGGAGAACCGGAGGCGGAAGACATGCAAGAAGACGGAGAGGAAAAAGCGCCAAGGACCAGGGTGGCCGGACGATCCGGACGGCGGCCCGGACGATCCGGACCCCGGTCCGGACGATCCGGCTAATTCGACCGAAGGCTAGAGAAGCTCCACCCTGAAGCCGGATCATCCGGACCCCGTCCCGGATCATCCGGACCCAGCCCGGACATCCGGACCTCCAGCCGGACATCCGGCCCTACGCGACCACCAGCCGACCCTCCGGCTCATCCGGGCCTCCACCCGGATCATCCGGACCCGCCCGGATCATCCGTACCCTCGTCCGGATCATCCGACAGTGCCTGCGCGCGCGTGTTGGGCTGAGCCCAAGTACCCCTTCGCCCCAAACTCTCTATATAGGACCCCATCTCCTCACTTTGAGACTGAGCGTTTTTGAGATAGAGCCTCGCTCATCCATCGGATCTCCTCCTCGTGAGAGACCGCGGCCTCTTCGGAGAAGATCCTCTCGGATTCAAGACCCCTTTACGGGAAGATCCCCTCGTGGATTCAAGACCTCCTCTCGGAGAAGAACGGCTACCTTTGTATCTTTCCTTTGTTGATTTTGGACCATGTGTTACTCGTGCTTCGATGATCTAGACCTTGTGTGATTGATCTCTTGTCGGTTGAGTGTCTCTCTCGTTCCTCCCCGTGATTTCCTCGTGTTCTTTCGCGCGTTCTTCGTGTTTCTCCCGTAGGATCCACTCCAAACGTGAAAGATCGACGCTATAGGGTTCCACCCTACATCAATAATGCTAAGAGTGATGATGACAAGGCTAAGGGGCCGTCGGGGCCGTCAGACATTGGGGACTCAGCCCCTGTTGGGTCTACGGCCACAGTTTCGACTACCACTCTTCAGCTTGGTTCTTTGGGGGCGTTCTTGGCTCCACCGAGGTTGTCGTGTGACCGGGTCGTTTCTACGAGCCCGATGCTGAGTTTGTGTGTCTCCAGGTTTATTGAGGAGGGAGGTGCGGCGGGGCAGGAGGCCCTGTCGTGGGCGAAGGTGACGGGCAGGAGGCTCGCCCCTCTAGGCCTTTGTCGCCGTCGGCGTCGAGGTTCGGCTTGGCACACTTGTCCATGAGGTCGCCGACTTGCGGGGGAGCGGGCGTGCAGGAGGCCGTCATCTCTCCTTCCCGATTTTGCCGGTCTCGGGCGTCGGCGGGATTTCGGTCGATAGGCACAAGGAGCTTTCGTCGTCTCTGGGTGATGCTCTGGTGGCCCCGACGCTGGCCACCGCTATTGGGGGATGGGCAGGAGGCTCTTTCCCTAGCACAGCTTCACGTGAGGAGGTCATCGCTTTCGGCGGGATCCCGGATCCTGTCTCTGCAGGGAGACGGGTCAGCGGGAGACTGCAAGAGCAGCCTGACGTTGATGACATGCAGCTAAGGTGTGCTTTGAGGGCGGCCAAGTTGCGCGACGTCGAGACTTCCACTGGTATGTCTGTTAATAAATCAAATTCTAGTATGCATTTTACCAATGATGAGATTGTGCACAATGCCAACCAATTAGGAGTATCACTTGGTAATAATGATATAGAGATTTCTAAGTCTGTTAATGATATGCTCGATTTGGAAGCTGAACGAGCATTAGAATTGATTCGCAACATAGCTGCCGTTAAGCCTATGAACGAGTCGGAGTTTTATGCGCTTGGGTTAGGGTTCTTGATGGTTTGTGCGCCGATCTTGACCCTGCGGTTCAGGAGACGGAGGAGGAGGATGAGTATGCCTATCCGGAAACCTCTAACCATGAGGATGAGTCTGTGGTGATTGAAGCTGAGCCCGAGCATGCCGAACCGTCTGAGGTTTGCGTTAAGCCTAAACGGACCTAGAAACAGAAGGTTTATCCAGTGTCGGTGGTGCGTAGAAGTGCTAGGATCCGTACCTCTAAAAAATTTCATGACGAAATATGAGAGGCATTTTTTGGAATAGCAGAGGTCTTAAAGACTTGGCTGAAAGAAGGTTTCTAGTGGATGCTTCTCTTGAACATCATTTAGACTTTATTGCTTTGTCCGAGACTGGACGAGGTAATTTCACCCCACAATTTCTTAGCACCTTATCTGGGGGGTAGATTTTGACTGGCACTGCCTACCACCTCGAGGAAGATCCGGTGGGGTTCTACTTGGGGTTAAGTGCGAAACATTGGAGGTTCGGAGTGTAGTATTAGGTGAGTTTGCGGTAAAGTTTTGGGTCAGAACTAAAGCCGATGGATTCGATTGGGCTTTGGTGGCAGTCTATGGAGCTGCGCAACCAGAACTCAAGCCTGATTTCTTGGCCGATTTGGTCCGTATTTGCGGTAACGAGCAGCTACCCGTCATAGTGGGGGTGATTTTAACATTATTCAAGAAAGGAAGAAAAAATAACGACAATTTTGACGGCAGATGGTCGTTTATGTTCAATACTATCATTGAAAGCTTGGATCTCAGAGAGATAGAGCTCTCGGGTAGGAAATTCACTTGGGCAAACTCGTTACCGGTTCCGACTTTTGAGAAGCTTGATCGAGTTCTGGCTAGCGTCGATTGGGAACAGAAGTTTCCCCTGGTAACGGTACAGGCGTTGACACGAGGTATCTCGGATCACACACCGCTACTAGTCGACTCGGGGGCTCAAACTCATGTGGGTAATAAGAATATTTTCTCCTTCTAACTTGCTTGGTTTGAAAGAGAAGGGTTCCTCGAGTTGTTAGCTAGAGAGTGGGCTAAAGACTTGGGTGGAAGGTCACCCATTGAGCGGTGGCAGTGCAAGATTTGTCATCTTCGAAGGTTCCTTCGTGGATGGGCCAAGCATACGTATGGGATTTATAAGGCGGAGAAGGAAAGACTCCTTATGCTTATTCAGTCCCTTGAGTTAAAAGTTGAAACCTCTATATTAGATACCAGCGAGCTGGAGAGTAAAGTGGAGGCTGAGATGCGGCTGAAAGAGCTTCTCCACGAGGAGGAATTGAAGTGGGCTTTGAGAGCTAAGGTTCGTAAAATTGTCCAAGGCGAGGATAACACTCAATTCTTTCATATGATTGCTAATGGAAAGCATCGTAAGAAGAGAATTTTCCAATTAGAACAAGATGAAGGGACGATAGTTGGTCAGGAAAACCTGAAAGTTTACATTACCAACTATTATAAGCAGTTGTTTGGATTGCCGGAAGAGAGTTTTGTGTCCTTGGATGAGTCAAGGGTTGAAGATGTTCCTCAACTTGAGACGGAAGAAAATGAGATTTTGACTGCTCCTTTTTCGGAGAAGGAGGTGTTTGAGGCCATTGCACAAATGAAAAACAATAAAGCGCTAGGACCGGATAGATTTCCGGCGGAGTTTTACAAAAAGTGCTGGCACTTCATTAAGGGTGACCTGTTGCCGATGTTTCATGAGTTGTTCATTGGTTAGCTTCATTTGTTCAAGCTCAATTTTGGAACGATAACTCTTCTTCCTAAGAAGACAGAGGCTATTCGCATTGAGCAGTTCATGCCTATCTGTTTGCTTAATGTCAGTTTCAAAATCTTCACCAAGGTTGGGATGAACCGACTCACGCAGATTGTGCATTCAGTTGTGCATCCGTCCCAGACTGCTTTTATGCCAGATAGAAATATCCTTGAAGGGGTGGTCGTCTTGCATGAAACGCTCCATGAAATCCACTCAAAAAAACTAGATGGTGTGGTTTTTAAAGTGGATTTTGAAAAAGCATACGATAAAGTTAAATGGCCTTTCCTTCAACAAGCTTTGTGTATGAAAGGATTTGACAAGGCCTGGCGAGACCAGATTGAGTCCTTTACGCAAAAAGGGAGTGTAGGGATTAAAGTGAACGATGATATAGGTCACTATTTGCAGACACACAAAGGACTAAGGCAAGGAGATCCCATGTCACCGATTCTATTCAACATAGTGGTTGATATGCTATCTATTTTAATAGGTCGGGCTAAGGATGCGGGGCAGGTTAGTGGCTTGGTTCCGCACCTAGTTGATGGTGGTATATCCATATTGCAGTATGCTGATGATACTATCATCTTTATGGAGCATGACTTGGCGAAAGCGAGAAACATGAAGCTTGTGTTATGCTTATTTGAACAATTGTCTGGGCTCAAGGTTAACTTCCATAAGAGCGAATTGTTTTGCTTTGGAAGTGCTAATGATGACCAGGAGGCGTATAAGCAATTGTTCGGATGTGAGTTGGGTTCGTTACCGTTCACGTACTTAGGTATACCCATTCATCATCGTAAGCTGACGAACAAGGAATGGAAGTGCATCGAGGATCGTTTTTAAAAGAAACTGAGCTGTTGGAAAGGGAAGCTCATGTCATATGGAGGGCGATTAATTCTGATTAATTCGGTCCTCACCAGTATGCCTATGTTTCTTTTATCCTTTTTTGAGGTCCCGGTGGGGGTCAGAAAGAGGTTAGACTTTTATCGATCTCGTTTCTTTTGGCAGAATGATGAGTTGAAACGAAAGTATAGACTTGCAACATGGGACATCATCTGTAGGCCGAAGGACCAAGGCGGTCTAGGCATTGAAAATCTTGAGATCAAGAATAGATGTCTCCTTAGCAAGTGGCTATTTAAACTTTCGTCTGAGACTGAGGCTACTTGGGCTCAGATTCTGCGAAATAAGTATCTTCAGTCTAAAACTTTGGCTCAGGTGACTGTGCATCCTACTGACTCACCATTTTGGAAAGGATTGATGAGAGCCAAGCCCCTATTCTTTAGTAGGGCAAAGATCCTAGTCGGTGATGGGGCTAATACGAGGTTCTGGGAGGATACGTGGCTTGGGGAGACGCCCCTGGCACTTCAATATCCTACTCTGTACAACATTGTTCAACGTCGAGAAGCTTACGTTGCAACAGTCTTACAGTCCACGCCTCTCAATATTAGCTTTCGGAGGACACTGGTGGGCGATCGTTGGGAGGCCTGTCTTCATCTTGTACGAAGGTTGATGGATGTCCAGCTGTCTCAGCAGTCCGATAGATTATATTGGAAACTGACTAAGGACGACGTGTTCTCGGTCAAATCCATGTATCTGGATGTCATAAACACTAGTGTCATTCCTTACTCGAAGCACGTCTGGAAAGTTAAGGTACCTTTGCGAATCAAAGTGTTTATGTGGTTTGTGCATAAACAAGTTATTTTGACAAAGGATAATCTGGCAAAACGCAATTGGACGGGTTCTGCTAGATGTAGATTTTGTGATCATAACGAAACTATAAGGCACCTCTTTCTGGATTGTCCGCTGGCTAAGATTCTTTGGCGTTCGATTCATATTGCTTTCAATATTACTCCAGCTACCTCTATCAACATGTTATTTGGATCGTGGCTTGATGGGGTTGACTCGGATATAGCGAGGCACATTCGTGTTGGAGTTTGTGCCTTGTTATGGGCAGTCTGGAACTGCAGAAATGATTTGGTTTTTAACAGAACAACGAACTTTCACTTTTTGCAGGTTATCTTCAGGCCACAACATTGATCCGTATGTGGTCGCTACTCACTCCGATGGCGGCCAGGGGGCGTTTGGCTACTGCGTCTACCCGATGAGAGATGGTAGCTCGGGTTATTTTCAACCTGTTTGGATGGCGGTCATGTAATAGGATAGGCATGTAGTGCTCCTATTTTTGTTGCCCGCCGGTTGTGGCATTTTGATTAGGCTCGTATGAGCGATCTGTTTTCATTTCATACTTTGAGACACTGGAGACTTTGTTACTGGTTTCGTTTTTAATAATATAAGCCGTATGCATCTTTCTGATGCAGAGGCTGGGGTAATCCCCCTTTTCGAAAAAAAATACAGTACCAAATCAATATCATTGGATTTATTATTGAATGTACTTTCACATCATATAAATTTGTTATGGTAAATGTTTATATTATTTTTTATAAATTTGGTCAGATTTTGCGAAGTTTGACTTCAGTCAACTCTAATATGCTAAAAACGGAGGGAGTAGCTGTTAGTCAGCAATATATGTGGCACTAAATCGCTTCTGCAGTGTATTCTAGATAACAGAAACTGAAAGGACAGTAGGGACCTGCTCATTTGATTTGTTTCATAAATATAAAGGAATGGCACTATTGTGTCAAATCTCAAATGCGTAACAGGTCGTTTGCCAAGCTATCCACTGTCATATATATCTGGATGGCCCTCTCAATTCATCTGCAAACCTCCTGCATTTATCCTTCTGGTCCAGGTAAGCGCCTTTACAATGTACTGCAAAAAACAAACAAAAAGCTCCTTACAATGAGCAGACTCCTTAGCCACGTTGGATGACAATGCAGGTTACTAAGTTCATTGAAAGCGATAATCAAGCTGGTGAAGTAGCTACTCAATCAGAGATTTTCCATTGCTATATGCATGCTAGTGCCGTTTATATTGAGTGGGTTAGCTAGGATGGCTTTACGGTTAACTAAAATGTAGATATTCCTCGCGAGTTGGAGATATTTATAACAACAAACGGCTAGTGATCAGTGGCAACTCCCATACAAGACCGTATCTCACAAATATAAGCTTGGTCCTCCTATCCAATCAAGAGCAAAAGAATAGATGCGAAGTAGAGTTGTTCAATAATGTTTACAATGAAAAGCAAGAAACTCATCACTAATGCTCTGTAATTAGCATGGTCCGTATACTTACAGAACTTATTGAATCACCGCAACACACATGACACATCAACCAAACATACGACTAGCAGATACAAATCAAGGGACAAGTCGGTGGACACTGATGAACAAATAAATAAAAGCTCTTGTGAAATATACTACTAGGACAACTGCCCTCGGCCGCATACCAGGCAGACCATATCAGGTTGTACTTGCCCATGCAGAAGTTCTCACATGTTTGATCTTGCCGGAGAGTTCTTTGTCCACAGCTTCGAGTTGAGCAACAATCTCTGGCATGTCAAATAAGAACAAATTTTTGAGTTGTTCTAAATTCTTGAGGCCTTGGATTTTCTTCAGTTTGGGGCAACCAAAAATCTCCAAGGTCATAAGGTTAGGCACTGCAGACTCTCCTATAACTAGTTCTTCCAATTCTTTCAGGTTCCCAAGCTTGAGCTTTTTGAGGTATTTAAATGCATCCCCTTGGAGCAACAACTTCAAGTCAGTGAATGAGTTGTCTAGCAATTCCAGCTCATTTACGATTGGCTGCGACAAAAATCTGCCGAGCAACTCTTGAGACATACAAGATGACCTCAGGACAATCCTAGAAGCTGTTATAGGACGACGGGTATGATAAGATTGTGCAGCCCCCTCATCTGAAAGGATCTTCCCATCTAATTGCAGGTACTGTAGTGGTTGATATGTGGATGAACGCAACAGGGGAATGCGGTCACCTGCTATCTTTAAATGGTGAAGTGCCCTTTTTTCCTCTAGCGCCTTAGCAAGCAGTCGCACACATGCAGCTGTTGCACCCACCACCGCCAAAGAGAAGATTTTCGCCATATTCTTTATTGGGCAGTTCTCCTGCGTCCACTGTGAAGACAATCTCACTCCTTGGAGTGTTTCAAGTTCAGTAACCAAATCCATGGAGGCTGCTGAAAGTGGCAGTGTGAGCTTTTCTGCGAGGACATGCTTGAGCTTCTTTATTTTCCAAAATTCATCCACAATACTCTGGACTTGATTATCAGTTATGTCCAAGGTCTCCAGATTCAACAACTTTTGCACCGATGGTGGGAGATCCATTAAGCAGCAGCTACGGAGGCCAAGGTACCTTAGGTGGATCATGTCACCAATGCTGTCCGGTAATGTGCCAAGTTTGACACCATGCAGATCAACAACTCGAAGGAACTTGGAGTGACGCAGGAATTCCAGCCTACTCTTCCTCAAGCCTCGCTTTGCATGAGCTACTTCAGTGATAGAATCTTCTGCAAAATCTCCGAGTAAGGTACGAAGCTTTGGAAAGCAGTTTTCCTTGTCAACACGAATAACCCTGTCAACATAGTTGTGGATGGAAAGGCCACGAACAGTTGACGCGCCACGGATGCCAAATTTACTATCAGATTCCATGAAGCCGGTCTCATGTGCTATTTCCTTTGCAAACCCGTGAACACTCTGATGGATGCATATCTTGGTGCCATCTTCCATTCTTTCGACAAGGCCCCGTGAGACCAGCACACGGAGACACCGGGCCAACACCTCATTCTCTGTAAAACCACCTCCGGACTCCGATTCAGCAATTCCCTCAGCACTCCACAGCCTGTGCAGTTTCTTGAGGTCAAGGGGGACATTCGGAGGCATGGCCGCAAAGTAGAGGAAACATGACTTGAGGATTGTAGGCATCGTGGCATAGCTCACTGTCAGTAGCCGCTTGATTAGCCTCTTGCGAGCATAGGATTCCAGTAGATCGAACACCTCATTCCATTGGGTTTCATGGTCTTTGAAGTACAGGAGTCCTCCAAGCAATACAACAGCAAGAGGAAGTCCTCCTGAAATCTTGTATATTTTGTCAACAAACTTGTCCTGGTTTTCCTTGTAAACACGGCGGCAACGGCCAGAAAACACCTTGTCAAGAAATTCAACGCAATCTGCCTGCTCAAGGGATTTGACTTCCACTGTGGTTACGTCAGATCTGCGTTGCTTGATTTCTTCATCTGGAAGCTGTGTGGTTACAACTATCCTGCTCCCCTTGGCGCCACCAGGCAGCTCCCTTAATACGCCCGTAAGCTCATCCATGCTGTCCATACCATCCAACACTACCAAAAATTTCATTTTAGCCAGAACTTGCTTGAACTCACTTCTGCCACAGCCATGGTGTGTTTGTTCATCACTCTGCTTCCAAATTTGATCCAAGTACTTGTCCACCCTTGATTTCGCTGGCAAGCACACCCAAACACAGATATCAAAACTTCTGTTTACAGTCCAATCCCCGAGAACTGCTCGTGCCGCAGTTGATTTGCCAATGCCACTCTCCCCGGTAACTACTACCACTGTGGATCCCTTGTCCTCCAGAAGCAGGTTTATTATGGACTTGATATAACCATCGAAACCGACGGCGGCATCACCACGCCTGGATCATAATATCATAGCGTTATGTGAGACAAGAATAAACTATCTATGTGATGCACGGCAAGCTGTCACTTGCTTTTCTACTATGGAAAGTGCTATGTATGCAGACCAATTAGAAAAACCATGAAATTAAGAGAAATTTGGCCAAAACCCATCCGCAAATATTTCCATGAATTTCAGGGGCAGCGACTCAAACAGATTTGATGTGCTGGAGGGATAACCCACAAAAAGAGAATTTTTTTTTCGTTGCTTATATATAGCGTTCCCGACCTCTCCGAAATTTATGGCCCCCGGTGGTTACCTGGGTAAATTTAGTAGGAGCTTTGCTACATCAACAAACGATTACGGGCTGGGAAGTGTTACAGGGTGATTAGGCAGTTTTTAATTGGAGGTTAGGGGGGACGCGGGCCCACCCACCTGAA
>LT934117.1:735951282-735968868 GCA_900231445.1 Triticum turgidum subsp. durum | reverse complement strand
GGGGGGGGGGGATGTTTAGTTAGTTTAGAAGGAGCCCGTAATTGCTTGTAAGACCCCGTATATCTAGCATTTTTAATTTAGTAGTATCTAGTCATCCCTGGTGACCCGAAACTTGAAGTGGGTGCCAAATAAGCTGGAATTAATGGTATCGATTTCTTCTTTTCAATTTCTGCAAAAAAAAAAAGATTTGTTCTTTTCTGTTGGGTAACTAGGAGTACCAAACAAATCACTTGAAAGTACGGTACCAACATGAATATCCTTGATGCATGCAGAGCGTAAGAATTGTTCACAGACTTCATCTAAAACGTACAGAGGCAGCTAAAATATATATATATATATATGGTGAGACGAGAAATTAATACTTGAGTAAAAAAGAAGAAGAAAAAATGTAACGTACCCCTCGACTACCATAGTACCTATGGTTGGTTTATCAATAGCTTGGATGTTGTTGTCGAGAGCACCATCCATTCTGGGTCGCATGTTCAACAACTTGTTGTTCTGGATATCGTCCAGGCGGCCGAGAAGCTCCTTGATCTGCCCTGCCAAATCATACCGAACAGGTACCTCCGACAAGTTGAAGCACGGGATGCATGGGCATCGCCTTGCTTGTTTTCTCTCGAACCCTGGTCGCGACTGGTACACCTCTTGGAAGTACTCGTCGGCGATGTCTTCGGCCTGGAACACGGCGCTGCGAAGGTGGTTCACCCACACACGCACCAGCTCGTCGCGTTTGATCCTGTTGCCCTCCTCCGCGACCTGGATCATGGCCATCAAGAACTCGAGTTTGGAACAGAGGTCGTCTACCTGCTTGTCTACATCCTGCAGGCGCTGGTACTCCGCCACGGCGAACTGCGCGACCTCGCCGATCTTGTTCAGCACCGTGAGAATGGAGGTGTCCATCCTCCCTACCGCCGAGCGTCTGCTGTCGGTGGCTTGTTTACACTGCACTGGCTTTAGCTACGCAACCCAAAAGCAAGGATCCTATGCATTTTAAGCCATCAAGTCAACGACGCGCTTCCCGGCAAAAACAATGATGAAAATGTCAGTAACCCGGCTCATGGTTATTCAAGCAATCAGCTCTTGATGATGCATGTGCCTCGAGGCTGCAAAACGACGGAGTTAAACACACCATGTGGCGCTGTTACGCAGCAACGACCGGTGACTGTGATCTGTGAGCACGATTCACGAGACATGGTGGGTGGTAATTAAAATCTGCGATTTCTTTTTCGATCAAAGGGGAGGCCCCCGGCCGGCTCCATTTCATAGAAACGAAACCAACACCACACAACCCACACACAGGTTCCTGGTCCATCCACCAGGTCCAAAGTATCTCAAGTTACCTCAAAGACGAAGAGGAAAATAAATCTAACAGACTCCCAGGAAGCCAAACACAGCTCCCCCAAAGGCCCGTTGGGAAATTAAGTGACTGACTATGGTTTTAAGTTTCTTTTTTTTTTTGAGGGAATGGTTTTAAGTTTCTTTGGCGTGGAAAGTGCTTTCAAGTTGAGTAATGAATATTGGTACATTACAGAAATTGGTCGACCGTTTTTCACAAGGAGTGCCAAACACACCCATCGTCGATCTCTACCAACAAAGAACTACAGTGCTAGTTTTGTTTTCACCGAAAGGCCCGTTGCCCAGAGACGAGAAGAGGGAGACTCCTCTTGGGTCGTTATAACAACTAGTCCTTTGTACTACAGCTAAAATATCTTATATCTTACTAGCACATATGCCCGTGCGTTGCAACGGGAGACATATTTCTTTGCGAGAAGCAATGGAAGTGATAATTGATGTGTCCACCAAAAACGATCTCCATGGCGGTGCGATGGTGCGATCGAGAGAGGAGTTGTGATCTTCTCGCAGGTCATGTTTGTCCCACGAGATCTTGATAGTGCCAGGGTTAGTCGGCGTGGCGGTAACCATTCAACTCGTGTCCTTTTTTTTTCCTCCGGGTCCGCCTCTGTCTCCGGGTTGTGTCTGCCTCCTCATTTGGTAGCTATGCGGCAACCTTAAAAAAAAATCCAAGACGACTTGTGTTTGTAAGACGCAAAAAAATCCAAAAAATGATGAGTTGAAGGATCGAAATCATGCCCTCAAAGGCCCAACTACGTGTTGCTAGCCACTTGAAGAAACGAGTCCTATCAACCAGTGGCCAACTTAAACCTTTCAGAACATACTCCAATATCAGATTTGAATTTTTTTTAATTTGATTTTTTAAAATACAAATTACAGAATATTATTGGGAACATGAATAATTTTGAAAATCTCAAACATTTTATAAATTCTTTACATTACAGAAATACACAACAAAATTTGAAACGTTTGAAATTCATAATTTTATTTGAAAACATGAACCTTTTATAACTACATGAACATTTTTATATTTCTGTTATTTTTTTTGAAAAGGGAAACATATTTTGAACACTTGGAACAATTTTTGAAAATGTGTTTCCCTAACTCGGACATTATTCCGAATATGTAAACTTTTCACCAAAACAAAAATAATTTACGTATTTGTAACATTTTTAAATGTTATTTTTATTGGGAAGTCTCTAACAACTTTGAAAAAACACAAAGAAAAAGCGGAACATTTTTTTAAAAATCTGAACCAATTTTGGAATGACAACCAAGATGTAATGTTCTGAACATTTTTCAAAACAGAATATTTTTTAAATGCTAAACATTTGTAAAAATTCGATTTTTTTGGACAAAAGATACAGGAAAGAGAGGGAGAAAGAAAGGGAAAAAGAAAAATAGAAACATAACACAGAACAAAATAAAGGAAACTGGTTCAACCCAGGTTGGGCGCCCTGTGCGAATTTGCGATTATTTCACACTGGATGCGATAAATAGGGTCGTCTTACGTGCATGGGTACAAAAATAAATGGGCTGGGTTGGCTGGGCCACACTGTGGGCGGCCCATGTACGAAATTCTGGCGTTTCTCTTTTTATAATAGACGAACGGACACAACTTTAGTACCACCTCGAATAGAAAAAAATCTTTTCGATGGTGAACGGATAAAAAAATAGGAGAAACACACCTTGCTTTATTAGTAGGTAGGTATAGATATAGATACCTTATATCTTATATTTACTAATTGAAGGCACCATACAAGGAACCATGTTAATCCTTATAATTAATAATTTTGACCGTTGGATTAAAATATAATGTATCTGTAGCCATCAGATGAAACATAAGACGTGCTATCTCATAATACTACCATGTATGGGAGTCTTACGACGTCAGGACTCTCCATTTCCTAGAAAAAAAAATCTTTCTTTAGAAAACGGAACTTTGAGCGTCTACATCGACACTACCAGAATTTATGTAGTTGCCGACATATCCCGACGGCCCAGAGCAGGCCGTAGGCGTAGAAAAGCCGTCGGCATATATCGATCTATGCTGACGGGGGCCGTCGATATACTAACACCGTCGGGACCGCTCTAGATACGCCTACGTGGGCCGTCGGCATACCCCGGTCCTACCAACCCGTTCAGCGGCGACCTTTTGACGGCGTCAGAACTACGCCGATGGGGGCAAACGGCGCCCGTCGGCATAGATTTGCTGACATCACCGATCTGCGTCGTCTCCATGTCACTAATCCGAGCCGCTCGCCGGTCCGCGGGGTGGCATGCCTGGCCCATGGACGGTGCCACATCATCGATCCGCGCCATACGCCACGTCATCTAGGGCTCTACCATTCCGTGTTCGTAGCTATGCCAACGACATAGCATAGATTTATAATATTTTTTTATATTTTATTTATTCTCTTTTTTCCTTTTATTTTTTTCAAAATAATTTGATTAACTTAAATGTGCCTTATGTACAGAAAACATATATATAGCCCAAAGTTATAGAACAAAAGAAGGGACCACACCCACAAAAAGCAAGCAGCAAGCTTTGTAGCATATGCAAGCAGTATGAAGCACATAATGCAAGAACATGCCCGAAGCGTGCAGATGCTGAAAAGACAAGCAAAAAGCCAGAGAAGAAACAGAAAGCAAAACCTAGAGCCAGCAACAAGAAAGTGGTGGAAGATGAAGAGGAAGAAGAAGATGAAGACACAATCGAAGAAGAGGAAGACGAAGACGAAGAGGAAGAGGAAGAGGAAGAGGAAGAGGATGATGAAGAGGAAGATAGAGAAGAAGATGAAGAGGAAGATAGAGAAGAAGATGAAGAGGAAAAGGTACATGTCAAGCTAAAACCACCACAAACAAAGCCTAGGAGGAACGCAAGGCTGATGAACAGTTATACTAGGTCAACTAAACGAAACAAACTTATGTCATGTCAATGTGTAGAATATTATTCCACTTTTGAAACAGTAGTTTAGGAGAAAGCTTGCTTGAACTTTTATTGCTGAAGTTTCAAAGAAATTATAAAGTAGAAGTTCAAGTAAGCTTACTGCAGAAGTACTAGTATAGTATAAGAGGAGGTGCTCGTGATGAATTGCATGAGAGAGCAAGCAGTAATAGAATGAAAAAATATACACTGTGAAGTTCAAGTAATATTGCAGCAGAAGTCCTGATATATTATGGCAGGAAGTGTTGTGCTGGTGATGTATTACATGCAGAGTGGAAGCAAGAATAAAAATGAAAAATATACACTATGAAGTTCAAGCAACATTACAGTGGAAGTTCTGGTATACTATGGCAGGAGATGCTAGTGTTGTATTTCATAAAAGAGCAACCAACAAATAATTATACAGTCTGAAGTTCAGGTGAGCTTACATAAGAAGTTCTCGTATATAAAATCGATGTAGGAAAAATATACTTAAAAAAATTAAAGTTTTGCTGTATGAACTAAGGTTAGCAAGCCTAAGACAACACGCTCAGATATGAAGATCTATTTGGATACGTGCAGAAGTTCATGTACAATGCCGGCAAAGACATAAAGAAAAATTAAGGAGTGTATAAGAATATTTTTGCACAAAGTTATAGTTAAAATCCGTCCGCAGTTGAAAAATCACAAAAAAACAAATATAGATTCTATGCAAAAGTCTACGTATTGGTTGGGTTAAAAAATAACAATACTTACACAACACAGAAAATCCTATCCATCTGAAACCAGCAGCCCAGCCAGATCTCAAGCAGAAGTTCAAATCAAAGATCATATGTTGGGGCCCAAAATTAAACAACACAAAAAAACGAGCAGTTCAACCATAGCCGAGGGAGAAGTTCAGGTACATCTGTTGGGGAAAAACATATTCACATGGATACTGAAAATGATGCATTATATTGAAATTCACAAGCCAAATCATTCTTCACACCAAATACATTTGTCCTCAAATATCATAAGTAATAGTGTTGCAGCTATAGACACACAAATCACTAAACAATTCTTACAACCAAATCTTTACAGAATTGTTCCAATCACTATCAAACATAAATCTTTACGAGATCAAATCTGCACTAAAACTAATGCTTCGACTTCACAGGCCAAAGGACTAGATCTCTTTAGGAAGCTCTGCATGCACGACTTCATTCTTCTCGCTAAATAATTAGAGTGTGCATGAACTCGGCCTTCCAGTCATTTGCAGCAACCTACCAACAGGAAATGAAACGATGGTTTAGTAAAGGATAACTAAAACCACAGCAGGAGCGTCTCAGCAAAAACACACAACAAAAATAAAAGGATGATCAGACAAGAACAAGGACAAAACATACCTCCACATTACCAAAATCATCAACAAGCTCATCGCCATCATATGTAGAGCAGAACTTCACGGCAAAGAAACCACAATCATTATTCACTTGCTTTGGAACATCGATAAAAGTCGGCCTCTTTGCAATAGTCACCCAGTTAGGCTGCTTGCTTGCTTTGTACGCAGCCTTGTCGTACACCTCCTCGAGCAACCCAACAAATCTCTTGATTTGCAGGAAATGCCAAAATAAGATGAAGTAAAAAACATGTTAACCAAAATAGTTAGGTTCATGTACATAAAAGGAACACTTGCATACGATCCAGCTAAACAAATACGAGAAGTTCAACTATCAAATGATAGTCAGTTCAAGCAGTATTACCAAAACAGAGACAGAAAACATATTTTGTCAACACAAGCCATAGTACACTTCCTGTCAAACAAGCAGATATGAAAGGAGGTTCAGGCTAAGAAACACTCACGATATTTTGGCAGTCTCCATGGAAACTTGTTTGCGACGTTCCCTTATTGTTGTAAGGTAGTGAATCAAGGATGTCAATGCTCCCACGATATCTATTCAGCACATACACACTGTAGTGCGCCATTGTGTCAAATGGCTTGAATAATACCAAAAAAACCTGCCAAGAATGAAAGAAACGGTGAACACAAACTATAAAGCATAGGTATTGAACAACCGGGATGAACACAAGCTTCTTTATAAACTCAGCAAAAGGATGTACATAAAATTTTAAAAAGCAAGAGTTATGAAAACCTAACCAGCTTTGCGTTAAGAAGGTCTTATCCCTTGCGAACAAACATTGGGAGGAGTTTAGCCGAATCCTGGCTCTCCAACCCGAGCGTATGAGGTTTCTCTCTTGCAGCTGTATCGTATCCTCCTTGGCTATCTCCTTACCTTTCCTCCTCCTATCTCCTTGCTTTTCTTCCAAGAATCCCTAGCCAGGGCGCAACAATCTGGCTGCCATGAGACAAGCCATGATCTGGCCGTTCCAACATGAAGAACTCATGCCCGTGCTATCTTCTTCCATCAATATTTGATGCTTCCACAACGCAGCTTGACCTGCAGCGTCACCTCCAGCCCCTGATGCTTCCATTATCGAGAAGCTACAGTATTGGTCGTGCTGCCGACAACGTAGTCGAACTTATGCAGTTCGCCATTACTTTTCTTGCATCTTTTAATGGATACACCACATGCCTAGGTACTCAGTATGATGTTTAAATTGATTCGTAGATTCAACAATTGCTGCCTAAACTCAGCCGAACCTTACGGTTTTTTTCCGGCAAAAGGAGTACCCAATACTGTATTGGTTTATCTCCAAAGTTCTTTTTTGCCAATTACAGTTTTTTCCAGTGCACTGCAGGAGAAGATTGGGAGTTCTCTACTATCCAACTGAGATAGTGATTGTTTCCCGGATTTGTTCTGATATGTTTAACAGATGCTAGATAAAACGTCCGCGTGAGCAAAAGCATTTTGTATCATAGTGGAATTTGGACATCAAAGAGACATCATGCATGAAAAATACCATATCATACTGGTGCAATCTCTGTGATGACATCTTCAACTGTGACAATATTATGTCTCTTTTTCCACAAAAAAGAAAAAAATCACTACTCTTGGATGTAAATAAATGTATGAATTTTTGCTACAACTCAAATTGGTTATTGAGTTTTTGTTCAGCAGCGATGAAGCATGCACAATTCGAAGTGTTCTAATTTGTATCTTGCTTCAGAAGTTGACATGCTAACACTGACATTAACATGGTTGTTCTCCTGGAGGAGTCCATGCATAGTCTACATCAAACCATCAGAAGTTCCGGATCAGAGTTGATGTTCATTCGTTCCAGATTCTTATGGAGCCATACATAAAAGTATGGATATGTTAACTGTAGCCTGTATGGTATGTCGATATATATGTTCAAACCAGTGTTCCAATCCATTGGTATGTGATCAGATATATAATAGGGTAATAGGGTTCAAGGCAAGCACGTTGCCATCATCTGCACAAACTATAGGTTTAATTACATCTGCTACAGTATTATTGAATAACCCGTTTTTTATTTTGTTTGTTTATGTTTTTTTAATCCAATACATCCATCTCTTCACAAGATTCAGGTAATTGACAGTAGGATTTATACTCCGTTTCTGATGGTCAGATTTGTATTTACTAGGGTAATAGGGTGCAAGGCAAGCACGATGCTGCCATCTGCACAAACTATAGGTTTCAATACCTCTGCTACAGTTTTACTGAATAATTCGTTTTTGTTCTCAATTTGTTTTGTTCATGTTTTTTTTATCCAATGCCTCCATCTCTTCACAAGATTCAGTTACTTGATATTAGGATTTATATTCTGTTTCTAGATTTGTATTTTTTTATAATAGAATCTATAGTAGATACGTAGATTTGTTATTTCCAGAGTATATGATGGCAAAAAAAGAAAACAACCATTTCCTTACTTCTATGGAATATAATAGAGGCACCATCTCCAACATCCCCAGATTTGCGGCAGTCGGCCTTCACTTTCCAGCTGAACATATCTTGCACGATCGACTGGTGACATCACCAGCTACCTCGACCCATAATATATCAACACACTGAATTGTCTCTTGGTTGTCATACTTATTTGGTCTCTCTAAATAACAGTACTATGGATGATGTGCAAAGCCATACAGGCTGTTGAGAGTTCCCTCGACTCATACCTAGGCTATCGCATCCTAATATATGTGGTGTGCATCAACGACAGGGTAACCCTTCATCGGTCATCTCTTTTGGTTTCTAAATTTTTGAATGATATGATATGTGCGTATTCCATGCATCTCGACATCCATGTCCATATTTGCCATCATTTCAATTGATAAATGTTTTTTCATGGGTGAGTTTCATAAATGTTGCGTATAAGATAATCCCTCCGTCCCATAATATTCCATCTTATCATCCAATGATTACCATTTCCAAACAAAAAATCATCCAATGATTAATCTGTAACAATTTGATGATGTGCGCTTGCCTAATCATAGCAGCGGGGGTCCTGTCCTTCCTAAACAAGCAAGTAGATGACCAAAATAGTTAACACTTCAAGTTTAAGCTTGATCGTTGAAGTAAACTTTTCTGAAACCTATTGTATAACTATCCGTAATCCCATTACAAGCTTTCTTCCTGTACTTCCTACATGCTTTTAGTGGGGATCCTTATTCTTCATTTTTATGGACAAAATCCAAACTTTGGAAATTTACAAACCGGAGGCCCCATAGAAATTCCCTTATTCAGTTAATTTTGGGAAATCCTTTAATCATCCAATATGTTTAACTCATCGTCTCAACTTCATTAAATTAGTAATATGTAATGGAGAAGGGACATTCATTAGGTGCTGTGTACACTGTACTTCTGTAGTATTCTCTACTTTGCATAAGGTCGTGAGGGAGTTAGGAGTCGAGTCACGACATACTCAGTAAGAGCTGTAGATTTTCTATTTTAATGAACTCTGTCAAATTTGGCTTATCAAGTGGTTTTTGGCTTATCAAGTGCTTTTAATTTGGCCCAAAAATATGTGACTTCATCCTTGATGGATTCATCTCTTCTTGAATGAATTTATGTATCTTTCTTACTAACTCAGCCATCTAATGATTAAGTACATATATATGATCGAAGTACATATATAGAGCCTTCACCTTATATTTTGAAGAGATTGGTAGGAAGTGTTCAATGCAAAAGATCTAACAATCCTTTTGCACAAATGCGATAATTTTTTCTTCATTGAATAAGTTGTGTTCCCTCTATCACATATTCTGTTATTTAATTCTATCAAATAATATTTGTATATATATTAGTACATGCATCAAAGCTAGAGAAGGCGCAAAGCGGTAAATCATGATACTTGGATGGGATAGTGGACTAAAACATGTTTAGTTATGTACCAAGTTATTTAATAGTCACATTTAAAAATAGTAGTTATATGTTTTTGCAATGTTCGTAACTATAGGTTGCCTTTTGGAAAAGTATATTTTTTAAAACAAAAAAGAGCATCAAACTCCTCCTTCATGGCGTGGAACCAGTTTGGGTCGAGGAGAGCCGCTTTGTAAGAGGTAGGAATGGGAGAGAGAGGAGTGGATGAGGCGGTGAGATTTTAAGCGGTCAATAGGGAATAGTGTGAGCATTGGATGGAATGGGTACGGGAACAACAGTGGGAGGGAGACTGCGTGGTGGCTGGGATGTAGGAGAAGAAGGAGAGGCAGAGGCGATTTCTGGTGATGCCGGAAGAGAGGCAGTAGACGATGCATGCCAGGGAGGAGAAGAGACACGCAGAGGTGATGATATGGCGGGCCCGGGTGAATTGGGTGGTGGAGAGTGGTCGCTGGGTGGGGTAGGTGGGGAATGATTGGGAGAGAGAGAAGGCACGGAGCCCGGAGTTGATGCGCGGACATACGAGGCTGGAGTGGTGGTGGGGTCAGGTGACTGATTGGCAGGCGACATGACCACGTGAACAGGGCCATGCATGCGAGCGCCATGCACGTTGATCAGGGAAGAGCTGGCTGGAGTGGTTTTTGTGGCAGAAATAGGTGCGGAAAAATCGAGCTGAGAGTGGGAGGCGTAGGGGAAGACCGTTTCGTCAAATGTGACATGGCGAGAGAGGAGAACACGGCCGGTCTGCAGATCAAGACAGCGGCATCCCTTATGAGAGTCGGAGTAGCCAAGAAAGACACATGGCAAGGATCTAGGAGCGAGTTTGCTAGGTGTGGTGGCGCTGAGATTGGGATAGCACAGACAACCAAAAACACGGAGGCTGTCATAGGAAGGTGTGGCCAGAAATAAAGACTCATATGGGGAGAATTTAGGGGATTTGGTTGTTGGACGTATGTTGAGAAGATAGGTAGCGTGGCGGAGGGCTTCAACCCAGAATTTTGGTGGCATGGAAGCTTGAATGAGGAGGGTACGAAGGATGTCGTTGATCGTGCGAAGAGAGCGCTCTGCCTTTCCGTTTTGGGAAGAGGTGTAGGGACATGAGCAGCGGAGAAGAATACCGTGGTGAAGGAAAAATTCACGGTTGCGAGTGTTGTCGAATTCTCGTCCATTGTCACATTGCAAAAAACGAATGGGAAGAGAGAAATGAGTGTAGACATAATGCTGAAAGTTAACAAACAAACCATGCACGTCAGATTTGTTGCGAATGGGAAAGGTCCATATGTAGTGAGAATAATCATCCATGAGTACAAGATAATATTTGAAACCAGACACACCAGGGATAGGGGAAGTCCAGAGATCACAATGCAACAATTCAAAGGGAAAAGTACTACTAGTGGTAGAGGTGCCGAAAGGCAACCTAACATGTTTGCCTAGCTGACATGCTTGACACAGGGAGGAGTCGTGGGAGGCGCGATCATGCGGAAGCTGGAATTCTTGAAGAAGCTTGGATGTGGTGGTGGTGTTGGGATGACCAAAGCGACGATGCCAGAGGTTCACGGAGGCATGCATGGCTTGAGCTGGCGAGGAAGACGCGCCGTGAACCGTGTAGAGATCGCCAGAACTATTGAACCGAGCTATCACCGCCTTGCTGTGGAGATCCTTCAAAGACAACCCAAAAGGATCAAATTCGACAGAAACTTGGTTATCAATTGTGAAACGGCGTACAGAAATCAAGTTTTTGATAAGAGAAGGGGCCACGAGTACTTCACGAAGAAGAAGAGGTGACCTGGAGGAGGGAATGCTAGTGTTGCCGACACATGAAATAGGGACAGTGGAGCCGTCGCCGATGGTTATGGATGGAAACAGAATAGAAGGATGCAGAGAGGAAAGCGTACAACTAGATGCAGACATATGAGAAGATGCACCAGAGTCGAAGATCCAGTCGGTACCTGTGTCCTGTGTGGTAAGTGAATTCAGAGCGGCAATGAGAGCAGCTTGATCCCAAGCAGGCGGCGCCGATGAGGAAGTAGAGGCAGCCGGCAGGTACGGTGATGAAGATGGCTGCGCCAAGGGACCACCCACGTCCAGGTTGCGAGCGGAGGAGCGCCATAGGGGTACATGGATGATGCCGTGGGAGCTGGTGCAGATTGGTACAACGGCGCATAAGCTGTGTAGGCGTGTGGCGGCGGCCTGGAGCCGAGGAGGCCGGGGGCACCGACAGACGGGCGCACACCAGGCGCCCAAGCCCCACTGTACGCAGGAGGAGCGCCATATGGGGAAGGCGCAGTCCAGGGCATGGGCCAGGCTTGAACAAGCCCAGTCCATGGGTCCGGAGAAGGACGCCATGCCGGAGATGCTGGTGATGAAGGCGTCGATGACGGTGGTGGTGGCGCCGCGGGACCCGAAGGGGAAGGTGCAGAAGACGACGAGGAAGCCGATGCCCCGTGCTTTGGCGGATGATAAACGGGGTTCTTCCCCTTGTAGTTGGGGCTGGGACGCCATCCTGGGGGCGGCTGCGCGATGGGCGGTGTCGGTGATGGAGTCGCCGGTGGTGGAGAAGGCCGCGCCGTGGTGTGTAAGAGACGGGGAGCGGCAGTCTTGCGCGCCTGCGTCTGCTCCTCGAGCTGTAGCATAGAGCGTGCCTCAGAGAGGGTCGGTAGGGGACGCAGGAGCGGGATCAGCGACGCCTGCTGAGCGAACCGCTCATCGAGGCCGCCCATGAGCGCGTGAAGAAGAGATCGATCACCAACGGTTTCGTCGAGTTCACGGAGCTCGTCGCTGATCGCCTTGATCTGCTGGCAGAAGACGCCGACGGGGCGATCTCCCTGGGTGATCGTGTGAAGCTCGGTGTTGAGGGCGGAGATGTGCGCATCATGATTGTCCTGGAAAAGACGCCGGAGCTCCGTCCAGATGTCGCGTGCCGTGGCGCCGTCCTTGACGACGAGGTTGAACAGCTCGGTAGAGATGCACGTGTATAACAACTGGATGATGGCCAGATCGTCTTTGAGCCAGCGAGGGTTGTGCGGCTCGGGGGAGACTCATCGGAGATGTGGTGGAGCAGCGAGCAACGGCCGAGGTGGATCTCAAACAGGTGGCGCCAGTGGTAATAGTTCCTGCTATGGAGATCAAGAACAATGGGGATGAAGGGGGTCACGTCGGTGATGGTGTCGCTGAAGGAGAGAGAGGGGATGGTGAGGGTAGTAGTGGTCGCCGGGCTGGTTTGATTGCCGGCGGCGGGTTGGGAAGGATTGCCGGCGCCGGGGTTGGCCATGGCGCTGGCGTTTAGGAGAGGATCGTGGGATAGGTAACTGATACCATGAAGACTGATAGAGTACTTTCCTTAGTGACTTACAGGATACACAGCGGATTACATATAGGGGGGCGAGGCCCAACCAGAACTAGTACGTGCACGAGATCGTGCGGGAATCGTGGAGAAACTGCGGTGACCAAGTCACCTGGCTAACAGACACAATACTAGATGAAGTAGGGTTTTACCCCCACTGTAAGGGCCTATACCTGGGTAACCCGAAATCCTTGTTTCCCGTATGATCTTTCCAGCTAGTTGCAGTACTCTATGGATGGGTCTGCGAGAATCTACTCAACATCGAGGGATAGATTGTAGGATGCCTATCGACTAGCCTGGACTTGCGTATAAGGGTACTAAGGCCTAGGATTACAAGGATCCTAAGTCGGCTAAGGCAGTTGGAAACTCCTCAATACGCCCGATTTCCCTGTCTTGGACGCCAAGTCGCTAGACTCCTACCTTCTAGCAGGTCATAGGCCGGGTTGATGGCCAGGGCCGTGTAGCGACCAAGGGGGCCTCGGGCCGGCCTTCTGGGCTGATTTCAGATGTCATGAGGCACCCCCTAGACCGCAACACCAGCAATGAGAAAGTGTAATATAATCCCTTCGTCCCAAAATAAGTGTCGTGGCTTTAGTTCAAATTTGGACAAATTTGTTGTGGCTTTAGTTCAAATTTGGGATGAGGGAGTATGAAGAAAACAAATTGTGATGTGATTCCAACATAGGAACTGCAATATATCAAGTGATAATTTAGCAGAATAAGACAACACGAACGTTGGTACAAGTCTCAGTGTTAACAATCAATTCTTTGCGAACAAGTTCTGAATGCACCAAAGTTTTAAAGCTAATACTTGATGTATTGCAGTTCAAATCTAGCAGCACAAATATGGGGAAAATGCAAATACAACGGTAAATAACAAATCTAGCAGCACAAATGTGCCAGTCACCCCGCTAGTTTATTCAAAAGGAAGGAATGATTCACAATTCTCCTACTGGGCATATACCGGAACAAAGCGCATTCCAGAATCCAGGTTTTTTTGTGCATTCTTCGTCAAGCATAAGGACAATTTCCCCAGCTGTGGGTCTTTTGTTAGGTACAATCTCTGTGCATTGGACCCCTATCTTAATGCATCCCTTCACTTGTTGGATGCAGATGGCGTCCAGCGATGGGTATTTTGCTGCAATATGGGAACCTTTGAGCCAAGATTCACGCACCTATTCAGTCGGAACAAGGAACTGCATTCAGATCTATAAACTGGGACCAATGTGAGAGGGTGTAACATCGGCGAGGTATTCTTACGTTAGTAATAAAGGACACGGGGGACCCGTTGTCATTAGAGGGGCACTTTTCTCCAGTCACGATCTCCATGATTAGAACGCCCAGACTGTAAATGTCTGACTTTGTTGACATTTTAGTCAGTTCAATGTGCTCCGGTGCAAGGTATCCCCTGCGAGAAAGCAGCAACATTGATAAATAAGAATATTACACGTACCAACATATATTGCTAAAATGTGCTAAGTTAACTCGACCAACGCAGGGCAGCCTGTTGGTATCTTGTAGGGGGCAAAAGCCTAAGAAACCCCATTTCTATAACAGGTGGGACTGAATCCGGTACAGCAAGGGCACTGACAGTACACTAATACAAAACGACCACTCAGTTCTTAACAGTGAGAGCAAGATTCAACACTATGAATGCACCATACTGCGATTTAGTGGCGAAGAAGTAGAACTATTCACATGAATTTATTCGTTTTTTCTCATTTTTACGCTATATAGACAGGCCATAGTCTATATAGCGTAGGAATGTGCTCCGGTGCAAGGTATCCCCTGCGAGAAAGCAGCAACATTGATATATAGACTATGGCCTGTCTATGCCATTCCTACGTTTGACAACATTCATAGAAGTCGCTCTTTTCTGCTTCTCCATGGGCAGAGTGAATTTCGATTGCGAATGCTGGTCTATATCACTGTTTGTCAAAATTCTATGTTTATGCAACTGGGAGACTCGCATGTGTCCTTGCATGCTGTGCCACATGCTGCATGTGCATGTACGTACTCCATCTGTAATCTGAAATGATTGATTGACTACAGACGAGTGACCGTGTGCTTACCAGGATCCTACAACCTTTGTATTGTATATCTGAGTCGGGTCTGCAGCGAAGATCCTTGATAGACCGCAACACCCAACCTTTGGGAGCATGTCATTATCCAGCCATATGTTACCTGCTGTTATGCCCATGTGGACATCTTTACATTCTTCATGTAGGTACTGCAAAACCTTGCATATGTCTTGTATTATTCGGTAACGTTCTTCCCAAGGATGTTGTGTGAGAGATTGGTCTATAAGAACAATGTTACTTGATTATACTTTGAGCAAAAGTGAACAAATCATCTGGCAAAAACTCATCAGTGGATAAATAAAAAATGTTGAGAATGGTACGAGGTAGAGTTTTCTTACCACCAAAAATTTTCCTGTCCAGACTACCGTTCTGCAAAAGCTCGTAACAGAGCAACCTCTTACTCGCTGCTTCAACTGTTTCATCACAGTAACCCTTAAGTTGTAGAATATTTTTGTGCTCGAATCTCAGACCATTTACCACCAGGTTAAACTGGGTCTCTGATGGTCTCCTATGCTCTTTCAGTTTGATCACAATCATCTCTTCCCCATCCACACGTGTACCCTGTCCAGCTTATCGATTTTAAACAGGGCTTCGCCCACAAAAAGGAAAAAGGTCAAGTCCTAATTATACCTCATAAACAGCACCAAAGATACTTTCACCATGTAGTTGCTTTTCGGAAAATTTATTGGTGATGTCCTCGAACTCTTTGAACGATATCATCCTTACTTCTCTATCAGGTGGACCCTTTTTCATGACAAATGGTTAAATGGTTAGATTTAACATAAAAATAAAATAAAAAGTTGTCTTTTGGAGATAATTGACCATGAACTCAACCTCTTTTATACCATTGAACCCACGGTGGAGTGGAAATACTTTAATAATTAGAAAGAAAATTTATTTGAATGAGTTGTATACTGAATTATTTTTGATGATTTCTTTGTTTTAATCCATATTTTGCATGAAAATAAAATTAATTGTGCTACACAACGTTCAGGAGAATTAGCATGTCCAATTGTAGGCATACCAATGAGCTGGAAGATTCTGCCTCGAGAAAATGTATTATGTGCTCAATAGTTGGTCTTCGTTGAGGTAGTTCCTCTGTGCAGCGTAGCCCTATGCTTATCCAACTATCGACTTGTTGGTGAAGACTCTCTTCGAGTAATGGGTACCTAGATGCAACATATGAATTTTGATTTCTATCTTCTCGGACCTGGGAAATTGGAAGAGGCAGCTACGATTAGATTTGTATGCCCTTTAACCACGAGACACACTTAAGAGGAACTACTACACACATGAGTATAATATTACTATCTTTTGTTCATTCTTTACTCAAGTACTATAACATTGCAACCATAGCTGATATTAATAGATTTGGGGAAGACATATAGCAACATCTATTTTGGAAGTAAAGTATACTAGAATATAGAAGACTTGGGCTCCGTTGAGGTCACGAGAATTTGAAACATGGGGATAGAAAAAGATTCAAGAATAAGAGACCAATGTAGGTGGAAATGTTTGCGAATAAAAGAGGTTAAAAGTTATCTCAAGATCATCTAGTAATATGCATTTACAAACGACGACTTAAAACAAGAATAATGTCATGTATATGAGAGTGCAAGGACTAGTTGCAGTGATGTTGATAGTTGAGGGTATAGATCAAGCAATAAGAGTTAAAATAGGAATACTAGGATGCTAGGGGAACCAAATTGGAATACTCTTGCTATAAAAAGTTATATAAACATTGTTAAAATATGTGTCGATTATTAGGTGTACGAGTTGTGTTACAGTTTGACTTGTAATTAGCGGCGGGTTAGGTGTTTGAGTCAGACACGTGTAACCTGGGACTATTATATATAGTCACTATGGGTAGGCAAAATACACAAGACATATGTTGTAGGCTGAGATAGAGATCACGATATGGACATTTCGGACGCCCATGGCAGGGGTGTCCGGTCAAGCCGTGGGCGAGGGTGGTTGGTGCGCCATCTGGTGTCCTAGGAGGGCTTATTGTCGATTGTATCATGTGATTTGGCAAATGGGGAGGTGCACACCTAATCATGCCCCGGGGGTGTAGCAATGTTGGTAAACCTCGTTAACAAACTCAGTGTTGTTGCTCGTACTTGTGTGATTGTTTGTCCTCGATGGATCGATGCGCGCCTCAAATTATTCTAACAAACATGTATATCAAATTGGTGGTAGCAACATTATGAAGATCATCTTACCTTGTCAACATAACACTGGCCTGAGTATCCGATGTAAGGGGGACTCCTCCCTGTTATAACCTCTAATATAAGAACTCCCAAACTGTATATATCTGCCTTGGGTGTAATTTCGCGGCGGCCTATGGTTTCTGGCGCCATGTATCCACTGTATGATAACATTTTTATAGGTTAGTGCAGAATGAAAACATCAAGAATGAAAAAATTCCTAGAGAGGGACATTGGTAATTGAAGAGAAATGTTTTGGAGATTATGTTTCTCTCTAAATTAGGCCACAGCCATACTGATCAGTATTTAATACTATGTTTGTTGGGTTTTTTATATAGATTAGAAGCACCAAGGAATATTATTTTGCACAAAGGTCTTAACTTTTTCAAAAAAAAAGTAA